>RQTK01000153.1:95850-105850 GCA_003991915.1 Elysia chlorotica | reverse complement strand
GTTTCCTAGACTAAGTTTTTCCTGTAAAGCTGTTGTTTACACATCATAAAAACAGGAGTTCCTCAATACATCACAAGTGCAAAGCAAAGTATTTGAGTTACAGCCTTGGTTAATAAAACTAATACTGCCGCTGTATATTATTTCAGAAGGCATTAAGAAGCTTTAGCTGTAACCTAGCTTATCTCATCCTTTGAACAAGATAGAATTATTTTATAACAAGGGTGACGAATTATCTATTCATTTCTTCAAGTATGTCCTCAATTGATCGATCTGTAATGTGAATAAGTTAATCAGTTACGGTCGCTGTATATTATTTCGGAAGGCATTAATACATGTAGCTTTAGCTGTAACCTAGCTTATCTCATTGTTTAAATAGTGCAAAATATCTGCAGTATTTTTTTTTAAAATAAGATAAGAATTATTCTACAATAGGGGTGACGAATTATCTATTCATTTCTTTAAGTATGTCCTCAATCGATATATCTGTAATGCTCTAGCTAGTGGGGTCGTAGACGAATGTATCATAATTGTATACAGTTATTGCTTCTCTATTCTTTTCGTTTCGTGACTGATCATAAATAATGCATGCGATGTCAATACAACAGTGTTGACACAACCTGAATAACTTTACTAATATACATACTTCAGTAAGGAATATATATGCACAGATTATTGTTAGATTGCTTGCAATGTTTGTTCTTTTCTTTGCCTGCGTGGTTTATCCAAGTGTGACATCATTGGTAAAATATATCGCCACTGAAATTACAGAGAAGCAATTTTGTTGTTGTTGTTGTGGTTTTGTAATAATTGAGAGAAAAAAAGATATGTTATAGATTCTCTATTAGTAGCTATTGGTCTATAGTTTTTGGTAGTTATAAACCAACAAATCGTAGTTTTTTTTATCTTCGCTTCACTATTAGATACATATTGATATTAGTTATTTAACAAATACATTCGGTTGTAAGTGTCATTACTCAATCTTTATGTTTAATGAGCTACAATGAACCTTGCTTATAGTTTTTGTCTTCTAACTACGCACGATAACTCCTGGTTTAATTAAATTCTTAATTGCACAAAAAAAAAGTAAATAAACAAATAAAATATAAAAAGAAGTATCTGATAGGCTTCGAATAACTTCGACTGAACTATAATGTATTTTTTTCTTGATTATAGAAATTCCTGGAAAATAAAAACTTTTGTGACAGCAATCAATCATGTTAACCTGCTCAGCTGCTTATATAAAATTGTGAGATGTCAATCTTGGGACCCGTCCACAATTAAGCATATATATTGATGAAATTGGACGTTAAGCAAACAACTTAACTCAACTCTGCTAAGCTGCTTTTACACCAAGGTGACTGTTTTGTAACCGTCACTTTTCTGCACTGGAATCCAGTGGGTTGTTTGTTTTTAGTTTCTAGTTGATTTCCGATTTGCTGATACAATCAGGAATTGTATCGACGGTAAAGTTTCCCTGACAAAAACACCGAAGTCTGGCTGTAGAGAGTAGGCAGCCTAAAGGAACCTGGTACAAGATTTAGATCTATGGTTTAAGATCTAGATCTGTGGTCTACCGTCTATGGTCTGTCTGATTGTATTGGTCGTCACTCGAATCAATCTGTGGGTCGGATCTATTGTGTTTCGCAGAATTATCTGATCTGGTCATTAATCCCTGAGATTATAGATAGGGATCTTCTCTGGAAATAGTTTCCCTGACAGATTGAGGGCAGGTTGGAGGGAAATTGCGGGGGCGAAGAAGGGAGAGAGGTATGGAGAGAGAGAGAGAGAGAGAGAGAGAGAGAGAGAGAGAGAGAGAGAGAGAGAGAGAGAGAGAGAGAGAGAGAGAGAGAGAGAGAGAGAGAGAGAGAGAGAGAGAGAGAGAGAGAGAGAGAGAGAGAGAAATTACGGGGGCGAAGAAGGAAGTTAGGTATATAGATGTAGAGAGAGAAAGAAAAACAGAAAAAGAAAAAAAAAAGAGAGAGAGAGAGAGAAAGAGAGAGAGAGAGAGAGAGAGAGAGAGAGAGAGAGAGAGAGAAAGGGAGAAGGATATAGTTGAATATACAAGGAATTGAAAGGGGAAAACCAGTCAATGGTCCTTAAAGACAAGAGGGAAATTACATTTAAAAGGAAGTTGCGAAGCTGAAATAACAAAACTGGGACCAAGGGACAAAAGTGGAGGAATGAAGAATTTGCTTGTATTCTCTAGTTTAGCCAGATATTAATAATAAATTTGGATCCTGAGAAGGGAACCCAAAATAAAAGACAGGTTGACCGAGTTGATCAAGTAAACAGAGTTTTTCACACCAAGGATAAAAGCTAAATTTCACTCTTACTACAAGTCTTTCTAATCCGATGACCCCATCTCATATTAATAATGTTATTGTGGAAGCCGTGATCCAGAGACAGGAACTGAAATATAAAGAGCTGTTGGTATCTTGCAATATACATATCCCATAAAGTACTTCGGAACCAGATACAATTATCAAGAAATGAAAAACTTGCGCAGGAATTTGAGAGGAAAATTAAGCTTTTTGTATTCTGTAGTATAGACACGGTTGGTTAGAGAGAGAGAGAGAGAAAGGGAGAAGGAGATAGTTGAATATACAAGGAATTGAAAGGGGAAAACTAGTCAATGGTCCTTAAAGACAAGAGGGAAATTACATTTAAAAGGAAGTGGCGAAGCTGAAATAACAAAACTGGGACTAGGGGACAAGAGTGGAGGAGAAATAAGCTATTCTGCAGTATATACACGGGAGGGGGTTAGAGAGAGATAGAAAGAATGAGAGGGAGAAAGGGAGATTACACAGATCTTATAAATAACCTTCATAATTGTATATAATATGAGGTAATAAAGAACTTGCCCAGGAAACCGGGAGGGGAAAATAGCTTTTTGGAGTTGTTGGTATTCTATAGTATAAACACAGCTTATATATAACCTTGATACCTTAATGCATACCTTCTCTGGCAGTTCTCGGAGACTGTCCCCGTTTAACCCAGAAAGAAACGAGCCGTTAATATCAAGCTGAAGGGCCCTTTTATCGCATTTGGCCGGCGTTGTTGATAGAAGCGGACAGCTTTGAATAGCCTTGTGGCCAAATCTGGTCAGAGACCACGGTCCGCCCTTATCACAACATGGAGATTACCACTGGACTCTGGGAGTATGGTCAGTACGGGAAAATATGGCAGGACCTTTCCCCTAATGTTTTAAGTGTAGATTTGTTGGTCTCATAAGAGAATTACGGTGTAGGTCTATAGTCCAGAGCGAGGTGGTCAGTATGGGAAAATATGGCAAGACCTTTCCCCTAATGTTTTAAGTGTAGATTTGTTGGTCTCATAAGAGAATTACGGTCTAGGCCTATAGTCGAGAGCGATTTGGTAATTTTGTTTCGGGAAAAGTAACGGAAGTTGAAGAATTTTGTTGGTGTTCTGATTACAAGACAAAATCAGATTAATGAGTATTGCATTTATTTTTATTTTGGAAAACCATTGCTCTGAAAAGCATTCTATAAATAAAAATACAAAAAGAGATCCCAATAATAAAAACCAAACAAACAAAGGAAAAAAAAAAAACAACCAACAACACTATATCTTATTTCGCAGCCGACGAGGTATAACGCACTGTATAGATATTAAGTTTCCATACACTGGTTTCAAAGAAGTAAAGTTATTACAATTTTCAGCATTGATAGAACTCGGACTTGGTCGTCATTCAAGATTTAATTTGAGCGTTAAAAAGAAATACCATCTGGCTCTGGAAGCATGTTCAGCATGGTCATGGCGTAACCAATGCCTTTATCACTAAATAATATCTTCAGTGCTATTCTTGTTCGTCTCATAAGCTCATTACGTGGTGTTTTTCAAAGGTTATTTATTGGAGTGGATTTGGTAATTTTGTTTTGGAAACAGTTCTAAAAGTTGGTGAATTTTTTGTTTTGTTTCATGCAAGCAGAATATTACACAATTCTTTGATTTTGTCCTTTTGATGTTTTAATGCGTTTGCACTTTGTCATTCTAGGATTATAACTCAGTGATGCCAACTGGATCTTTTTTTTTTTTTTTTAACTGAACCTCTTGCTTTAAGCGGTATAGTAATAATAATATGGATTACAACATGTAAACCCTTCACAAACCTTAAATGAACGCTGACATGCATTTTTTTCTTCTAAAAATCCTTAAATTTACAAAACATTGGCATTACTGATAACTAACCAAGTCAAACAAGCTTTTTAAAACCTATAATTAAAAGCTCTTTGACAGAAGTCCTTAGAGTACAAAAATGGAGGGAGCTCCCATCAAAGGCCGTGGAAGCTGCTGATATGTCTCAAACAAGGACCTGTGACACGCCACAGCCATAAATTCAGTGAGTCACTGAGGGTACATTTGGAACTCTAATTTTGGCAAACAATATCAGCAATTATTCAGATTTAAAAAATTTAAGGAGAACAGTGTTGTATCACAACATGTGATATTCTCATCTATCTTTTAAGAAATTTGCTTGATGAATAGAACTTGAAAATGCTGAAATTTAATGACTAGACCTAATAACAGTAACAAAATTAAAAAAAAATTAAAAAAAACCCTGCATAAATCACCTCTGTTACTGCTCATTTGATGGTACGGCCCAAACTTCAAATTATCTGCCATCCTGAAAATTAAGTATAAGAGTGATTTCAGTTATTGGAAGGAAAAAAGCATTTTGCACAACATTAAGGTGCCTCTCTCAGGTTAGCAATAGTAGGAAAAAACAAAAGCAAGTTGAAGTATAATATAAAAAAATAAAAAAAAATAATAATACAAAACCTAATGCGTTTGCACTTTGTCATTCTAGGATCTCGTTTTATTTATTTGTTTACTTGTTTTGGTTATTGACAAAATTGATTGAAAATATGGTAGGTAAAGGGAGTCATATCGAAAATTGAAGTAAATCATAACTTAAGGCCTTGATGAATTTGAAAGGAAAATCTTTGATGAGTTTTGAAAAAAAAAAAGAAATACAAGAATACACTTAACGCATGTTTAAGACCATAAAATTATGAAGAAAAGAATTGTGCTGTGATCGGTTATGTTGTAATAATCTGAAAACTTCTCCGCGTTACTCCGTTGAGACCGCCGTATAGGATACACCATGGTAAACTAGGATCGGAGACGTGTAACTAATAAACAAATTTATAAAACAATTTGTGTGCAAAATTCGGTACAATACCTCCAAGAACCATCTTTTTTTTTACGCGCGATCGCTTTGTCTTAAGGTAATCTTTTATTTAACAACAGCCAAAATTGTATCACTACGCGCTATTTCGACGTAGTGGGAGTCATCCAAAATAGTGCGCAAGTGCGTCACACTCATCTTGCTTATCCGTGCACCTCTCCGATCAGTACAGAAACAAATAGTCCCCTCGCTTGTATTTTGTCCTATCTCGTCATTAAAATATCATGTTTTCGAGTCTCTTATAAAGGAAATAGAACATTTTTAGCACTGGGGTGACGCTAACGTTGATTTTTATCTCTTACCCCACGCAAGCACGGCCATTGTCTCATCTCAGCGCTAAATCTAGAAGTTCGGACTAATACAATCAGTCAAGCGCGGTGACGGGGTCACACGTCAGTGATCACCGACACAATGGTGACCTCCTACTGCAGTCAATCGTGCGTTGGTTTCGGATCATGGTGGTATTAGAGTGAGGCAATTATTGGGTAACATAGGGGTTTATATATCTATAAATTTCTCTGTCTGTCAGTCTGTATTTCTTCTCTGTCTCTGTCTCTCTCTCTCTCTCTCTCTCTCTCTATTTGTCTGTTTCTGTCTGTATGTCTGTCTGTCTGTCAGCTCTCTTTATCTCTCTCTCTCTCTCTCTCTCTCTATTTGTCTGTTTAACTGTCCGCCTGTCTGTCTGCCTGTCTGTCAGCTCTCTTTCTCTCTCTTTATCTCTCTCTCTCTCACACACACACACACACACATGCGGTTTAGAAATGAGTCTTTATCTGAGAACCAAGTACTTTATGTAATGACACTGCAATCATATTATTATTACTTTCTTCGAAAACGTTGACTTGCGCCACTTGCACTGTAAATTGAGTAGACAAGTTTCGTTGCGAAAAATTTATATTACATGGAGTTTTTGTGGGAATTTTACAAAAAAAAAAACATTTTATTGTACTACGTCTTTCCAACCCAAAGCCCACCTGAGCTTTTTTACTTGTGTGCCAAAGACCAGGGAGATTTTTTTTCTATTGTCTTTCGACTTTTGTTTGAAAAGCTTTCTTGCAATGATTGTTTTACACAAGTTTTTTTTAAACATCTTCAGATAGGAAAATGGATAAACTTTCAGAAAATATACATTTTATGAGGCTTTTATAAAATGGAGAAATTCGTGGCTCTCAAGCGAATAATAAAATTGTATCCCAACGTGAATAGTTTTAACCTGACCATATCTTTTGCCAAAGCAGTTACATTTTTGTACTTGTCTGAAACAATGAACATTTTACAAACTTTTTTGGGAAAAAGCTGCCTATTTGTTCTTTGTATTAGTTCAGAAAGAACCACCATATACATTTGGTGATACCGAGGTATGGTAATTGAGACGAGAGAATCTTTAAAAAGAAATGAATAATTAAATACACTTGCCGATAACAGATTGGTATTTCACAAACTAGCTAAAGCCTCTTTATTAAAAAGAATGATCTCAGCAACAGAAACCTATACTTTGGCGACCTATAAAATCAAAATTAATGATGGTCACGCAGCAGGGGTTAATATTATGTATACCTGTTTCGTGGCACCGATGCAGTAGCGGATTAAAGGCTAGGTAGCAACGCTGGTATTTTCTGCATTAAGCATAGTAAGTACAAAGACGGTATACATTTAGACCATCGCCTAAGTATAGTTTTAACTATGTAAAACTACTCTTAGTCTAGGTTCTAAAGTTTGTATAAACTTCGGTATTTATGCTCTAGATATTAGAGGGCTGGAACGTGGAAAAGCTCCCTAATACGAAGCGAATCTCCCACGGCTTCTTAGCAATATTGATACTGCGAAATTACCCACAGGTTTTGATAGTGATCGTGGTGACATTGGCGCTACAGCTACTGTTATACTGGCGCTACGGAGAAGTTTCACACCTCCAGAATCCAATAGTGAATGTTGCTAGTGACTGATTTGGTTTCTTAACGTTTCGTAACATCCAGCGTGAGAGGCAAGGCTATAATTATTGTAGACGGGTGACAAGCCTATAAACGCCTGGCAATTTTACGTGCTTTTAAAAAGGGAGACCGTTTGCCCACTCCCCCCCCCCCCCCCTTATTTAGTAGGTTGTAGCTCCTATCTTTATAGAAACTAACAATGCATCCAGATCTCTATAGATCTTTTAACTTCTTTTCATTGAGAATCAAAGTTAATCAAAGTTAATAAACAAGATTTCGTCTCTCCTTTTGGTCATAATTACAATTATATAAAATTATCATTTCTTGAGTAAAGGCAAGTTAAAATGGGCTTATCTGCAATGTTAAAAGAAAAGGAGAAGCGCTTCTGTTGTTTTTTTCATCGATTGTTTTGCCAATCGACGAGCCGATAATTATTATGATCGAAGTGTCAGTGTGTAGTTGATGACCTGGCGTTAAAAAAGACTGGCCAATCACTAGTTTGACCCTGTATGTGTGTTGGTGTTGAGGCTAGTGCAGGTTTAGTGTAGTCACCGAACTAATCCCTACCCACTGATTACTGCTCTTTTGACCCAAGAAACGATTAAAACGATTATACAATATCATAATATTTTTTCATTGTTTATTGATTATATCTAATGGTGGTTACACAAGTCTCATAACAGTAGTCGCCTGTGATTATGTCTTATCGTGGGCGAAGAGTCCACGCACACCAACACAGAATAATATGTCTATGTATGTATCTAAATATCTATCTATCTATCTATCTATCTATCTATCTATCTATCTATCTATCTATCTATCTATCTATCTATCTATCTATCTATCTATCGATCTATCAACTATCATTCGACGAATCATCCACTCAAGATGTTTCTATCTATTTTCATTTTAAATTCCGTTGATTATTTATCTATATTTACGACTCAACCATTGTACTCTAACTGTTCTTACATAAACTAATGCATTACAAAATTTATTATGAGTTAGGAAAGTTCGGTGCTCCGCCTACTAATAATTATACGTAATGTCTTAATGTAGTTATTCCTTCATGTGCTGGCCTACGTGCAGGGGCGTTGGGTTCCTATGCGGCAGCCCCCTGGTTCGATCCAACGATCGCGCAAATCTATTTATCTCTTTGTTCGATTTTGTCGCCTATTGGTTGTATCGGTGTTAGAATAATGTGACTGGCTAGGACAGGAGCTCTGCTACCCCTGTGGTATCTCTATGAAGACTTTAGTATTACAACAAATTCGCAATATACGCTAAAAATTGTTGGGGTTTACCGATAAGACCATGACCAACGCACTAGTTATACTTTTTAACGCGTTTTGTTTGTATGTCAGGAGTCGGAACAAGTGTTTTGTTCAATAGGCAACAAGAGCAGCAGAAACATAAGACATAACAAGAATAACAAGAATATCAACAATATCAACAACAACAACAACAACAACAACAACATATCTATCTATCTATCTATCTATCTATCTATCTATCTATCTATCTATCTATCTATCCATCTATCTATCTATCTATCAACTACCATTCGACGAATCTTCCAATCAAAATTTGTCTATGTTTCATTTATATTCCGTTGTTTTTTGTCTATATTTACGACTGAACATATATATTCTAACCGTTCTTACATAAACTTATGCCAATACAATGAATTAGGAAAGTAAAATATTCCGCCGACTCGTAAACTTAACGTATTAAGCTACCACCACCATCACCACCACGACCACCAGCAACAACAACAACAACAACAATATTTACAACAAGAACATAAATTACAATAGCAATAACAACAGTATTAAAACAACACAAACTACAAAAACTAAAAAAACAAGTGCGACAGCACAAACAAAAACAAAAACCTCCACAAAAATAATTTAAAAAATAGGCCAACACTAACAGCAACAAAAACAACAATTAAAACAATAAAACAAAGCAAAAGTATGTTTAACACTACACACTACATTTTTTCTTTTAAATATGCTTTGATGTTTTCTCTAAGTTAAAACACCAAAACAATGTACAAGTATGTTTAACGCTACACACTACTTTTTTTCTTTTTACTATGCTTTGATGTTTTTCTTTAAATTAAAAGAAAACTTTAAAGCGCCTCCTAACTGCTTTGCCTTTAAACCCCCTTTTGTTAGTTATAAAATAAATGTGCATGGTTTGCATTTTTTTGTAGACCGACTTCTTGCTCAGAACAATGATATTTTATTCCATTACGAACTTTTAAATTCTAAATTGTTTGAAGATCGTTCGACCTTAATGGTTGAGCGACTCTTTAAAAATGATTAGAAAAAACCTAAGCCCCGCGTCGTGTTTCCTATAGAGCGTAAATTTCAAGGCCTGTAAAGTATCACAACGAACCTCGTTACATGAGAAAAAGACAGATCTAACTTCATTACTGAACTATATCGAGATAGAACCTTTTTAATCTGAAATTTTGATTCCAGATGACGATTAACTGTAGCAAACTTTATTAAGTTGTATCGAATCGATCTGAACGCTTTATTGGTTTATTTTTCTTTCTTCTTTGTTTTTTCATTTCGTGGTTGATTTGTGTTTGTATGGTGAAAGAAAAATAAAACAAAACGTGCTCTTGATATCATGAATACTTCACGGATCACGGATCGAAGCCCGTGCGAGAGACGTATTGATTTTGGTTAAAAGGCCGCATTGATATCAGGTGCCGAAGTTTGATCAAGACATGGGAGAGAAGATCGATGGAAACGGAGGAATGTAGCACCTACCCTGGCCAGACGGTGACGCAGAGAGAGAGGGAGAGAGAGAGAGAGAGAGAGAGAGAGAGAGAGAGAGAGAGAGA
>RQTK01000153.1:66393-84756 GCA_003991915.1 Elysia chlorotica | reverse complement strand
TAGTAGTAGTAGTAGTAGTAGTAGTAGTAGTAGTAGTAGTAGTAGTAGTAGTAGAAGTAGTAGTTGATTGAGTTGGTTGGTTGCGTAACGTCCAGCGTCAGCACTATACAGGCTATTTTGTGGATGTGCCCCAAGACTAACGCCTGGAGATGGTGTCATACACGAGACACGATGGGGAGATTTAGGATAGTAAGCACAAACACGACGTAGGTAACTTACGACGCGTTGCAACAATATAAGAATAAGCTTACGGTGCGTCGTAAGCTACGTCATGTTTGTGCATACCACCCCTGTCCTCCTGTCTTAGCCAGTCACATTATACATGCACTGATATCGACCGAACCAGTAAGGGACGAAGTGGGGGAAATAAATTTTGACCTATCGTGGGCTTCGAATCGCGGATCTGTCGAATGGGACACAAACGCTCTACCACTTGATCATATAGGATACTTGAGCAATTTTACAAGCGCTTGGACGAAAAGACAAGCGTGATTTCAGCGAGCCCTATGTTATATGTTCACTGTCATTTGTGTTTGGGCTCTAGCTGAGGAATTTTTTCACACGCGAAAATGTTGAGGCGAGCGTGGATTAAGTAAGCGCTCTATGTTATAGTGCTCAGTGGTTTATTTTGTGCTTAGTAGATAGCAAAGCAATCTATTATAACCGCTAAGTGGAAAAGGGAAGTGGAATTTCAGCGATCACTCTATGTTTTAGTGATCCGTGGTTTATTTTGCGGTTCGTAGATAGCAAAGCAATCTATTATAAACGCCAAAGCGAAAAGGGAAGTGGAATTTCAGCGATCACTCTATGTTATAGTTCTCCGTGGTTTATTTTGCGGTTCGTAGATAGCAAAGCAATTTACATATTGTTCTACAACCGCTAAGGCGAAAAGGGAAGTGGAATTTCAACGCTCACTCTGTCTTACAGTGCTCTGTTATTTTGTTTAGGAGATAGATTTGGTTAGGGCTTCGGCGCGCTACATTCACACAATCTCGCCACACTCTAGCCTGTCAGATGTTAATAATTCATAGTGGCTGTTGTTCCGTAATGGAAAATATCCCCCTTGTCTCTCTCACTATATCTCTATACCTCTCTCTTCCTCCCCTCCTACATCTTTACCCTCTCTCTATTTCTCCCTCTTTCTTTACAGTCCTCGCTCTCTTTTTCCCTCCCAATGCTCTCCCCCCCCTCTCTCTCTCTTTTTCTCCTTCACCCCCCTCTCTCTCTTTCTCCCTCCCATTTCTCTACCGTCCTCTTTCTCCCCCTATCTCTCTCTTTTCTCCCTCCGATCTCTCCCCCCTCTCTCTCTCTATCTTCTCTCTCTCTCTCTCTCTCTCTCTCTCCCTCTCTCTCTCTCTCTGTCCCTCTCTCTCTCTCTCTCTCTCTCTCTCTCTCCCTTCCCCCCTCTCTCTCTCTTTCTCTACCTCACCCCCTCATCTCTCTCACCCCTCCACCGACGGTCTCGCTCTACCAGATTCAATTTCCCAGAGTCCTCAGCCCCTGTCCACAAACTGGGAGGCGGTGAGATTTCTACACCGTCCCCGCCTCTCACCTCAAATCGAATTTCCACCCACAGAAAGCACACGTCGGTCTCAAGTGGATTAAAACGAACTCAACTTCATTTTTTCAAGGGCTCTTATTTTTCGAGGCCAATTTTCCATGTCTTGGCTGAATGTAAAGCACGTATAGGCCAATTGTCAACATGTTGTTCGTTTTTTTCCGTTTTCTGAAGTACATAATATTATTGTTTCGCCAGCCCGTCGAAGTAGATCTAGTAGTGCTCGCCGCGAGTGAAGATTAAAAAAGTTGACATTGTTGGAGTTAACTTATACTCACACAATACAGGTTTAACGATCCACGCGACTGTTACACATCACATAATGACAACCTTTATTTCTGGGGTTATCTGATTGGTTATTGGCTTCGTAAGTCATGGGATTCTTATTTCTCATTGGCTCACTAAGTCTAGGAATACCAGTTATTATGGGACGTCGGTTTAGATTTATTTACCTACCAACATCGTTAATTTTTGCTGTAGGACCGGTTTAAGCGGGTGAAGATTTGGCTCCGTGGATCTAGGACAGAGCTATGATTGGACGAGGGGGCGCATTACTTAATTTATTGTCTCTTATGGGGGGGGGGGGGGCTTGGGGGAGAACTGCGGTCTTTCTATCACTCTATTCCGGGGGGCGCGGTGGTCTAGGGGTAGAACATCGGCTTCCGACGCAAAAGGTCCCGAGTTCGAATCCTGGCTGTTGCGTTCCCTATTGGTTGGGTCGGTGTCAGTATAATGTGACCGGCTGAGACAGGAGTCATGGTATCCCCGCCCTGTCTCGTGTGTGGCAGCACATAAAATTGTCAGACGTCAGTCTTGGGGCCCGTCCACAATATAGCCTATATAGTGCTGCTGTTGGACGTTAAACCAACCCAACCCCAACCCGTCTCTTATGGGCCCGTTTTCGCAAGATGTCCATTGTCTGGTTCAATAGTATTGAGCAAGTAGGGCCAACGTCAATCTGTCATTATATCTAGACGTTAATGCTATTGATGAAAAGTCTGATCGTGTGTGGTCCGCTTAATCCAACTCGCCTCTGCATGAGTAGAAGTAGTTTGTAACTGTAGATGTTCTTGACGCAATCGTCAAACTGTCATAATTATATCTGGAGGTTAAGGCTATTGATGAAAAGTCTGATCGTGTGTGGTCCGCTTAACCCAACTCGCCTCTGCTTGAGTAGAAGTAGTTTGTAACTGTAGATGTTCTTGACGTAACTGTCAAACTGTCATATATCTAGACGTTATTGCTATTGATGGAAAAGTTTGATCGTGTGTGGTCTGCTTAACATAACTCGCCTCTGCTTGAGTAGAAGTAGTTTGTAACGGTAGATGTTTGTGACGCAATCGTCAAACTCCCATATAATTATTTGGACGTTAATTCTATTGATGAAAAGTCTGATCGTGTGTGCTATTGATGTAAAGTCTGATCGTGTGTGGTCTGCTTAATCCAACTCGCCTCTGCATGAGTAGAAGTAGTTTGTAACTCTAGATGTTCGTAACGCAATCGTCAAACTGTCATATATCTGGACGTTAATGCTATTGACGAAAAGTCTGATCGTGTGTGGTCCGCTTAATCCAACTCGCCTCTGCTTGAGCTAGAAGTAGTTTGTAACTGTAGATGTTCATGACACATCTTCACGCTTCAGTCGATATACATTAAATTCAAATTTTGCTCTGTAGGGCTGTTGACTTTACTACAAATCCAGACTTGTTTTTTCCTCTGTAGAGTTATTTTAATCTACAACAAATACAAACCATTGCCATATTCAGTTTTTTAATATACACCAATCCTAATTTTTTTTATAACCACTTTTAATGTACAAAAATAATCCTGTTTTTTTTTGTCCAATTCAGCTTTTGTATTTATAGAAAATTCATACTTTTCTGTATGTAGCACAAGCTTTACATCCATAAAGCTTTTAAATTGTGTAGTAAAATTCAGCTTTTGATTTACAGCTCTTCAATCAATAGTTAAAAAAAACGCAGACAATTTTTATACAGTTTTTCTATTTTACCAAATCTAGACATTAATGCATAAACATAAACAGCTTTTCAAAATCGGCCTGTGAAAAATCCATACTTTTGATCTAAATAGCTTTTCAGTCTCGGCCTTCAAAAAAATCCAGATTTTTGCTCTAAATGGCTTTTCATCTACCTTATCCAGATTTTCCGCCGTACAGCTTTTTAATCAAAAACAAATTAATCCATCCTTTTGCTCTCTTGACGTTTTCAATCTGCTACAATTCCAAGCCGTGCACTACACAGCGAATTAAAACCAACTCTTTTTGATTGAGTTGTATGTTGTATGTTTCTCGTTTTCTTTTGGTGTTTTTTTGTATTGGCTAAAGTTGAGTGTTTTTCGCTAGGGCCACCCAGTCTCTGAGGTTCCGATATCGAGTAATCGAATAACCCTAACCCTCATCCCCGGCCGCCGCTAGACTTCGATGGAGACAATCTCTTAAAGACCTGCCCGCTGAAAACACAAATGGTTTCCGATAGTTCCTGGCCCTTTACGTTGCGATTTTTTGTTTTGTTTTTGTCACAGGCGTAGAATTTTCATAATGTTGGTCTGCCAATACGGCCAACTTGAAATAGTCCTTGGATTTTACAAATTTTACTAAAAATGTACGACGATGCGTATAAGTAAGCATTGTAGAGTTAGATCTAATATATTTATGATAAAGCAATCACCGACTTCGAGTGACGGACAGAAAACTCCACTTAACAAGGGAATTTTAACATATATAACGTTTCAGTTTTATTGAGCCTTTCTTCCCTACATAGAGCATTGTAGAGTTGGCAGGTTTGGGCTGTTGACTATAAACCACGGGATAAAAAAGAGAATTACAGTTTCTCTCAGGTTAAGAACCTAAAAGGCTGCATTTTTTCTGATCTGTGGTTCAGAGAAATCCAAGCGGCTCATCGTTAGAGTGCGGGGCTTTGAATCTAGAGTTCCTGGTTCGAATCCCTATTAATCTGCCTATCCCGTACTGGTTGGGTTGGTGTAAGTATAATGTAAGCTCGGCGCCTGAAAGGCTGGACTTTTCTGATCAATATTATTATCCCGCCAAAGATTGTTCTACATAGCTTTTGAAAAAAACAAAGCAAAAAATTGTTTTCATCATAGAGATTTTCAATTTACAACAAAGGGTTCCAGATGTTTAATCTCTACAGCTTCTTAATATACATTGTTATCGAGAGCTAAAAAAAACTTCTCTCGAAATGTTGATTTCATTTGAGATACGCGCCAAAAAATACAACGTTTCTTGACAATTTTGACAATTTTGAAAAAAACTATAGGGAATTAAAAGACTGCTCTCCTCTTGATTGGATTTTATTTAAAATTCACATAAAAAAACTTCTTCCGAAAGGATTTTTTCCATACTTTAGCGTCAAGCAGTACCATTTCTTGGTGACTCCCATTTCTAGTCTTTAACTCTAAGTTTTTCACCTTCTCTCTGACTTTTTACTCTGTCTGTCTGCCTGCCTCTGTGGAAATCCCGCCTTTTTGCTGTCTCCGCCTCCCTCCCTAGGATAATGTAAGCTCAGCGCCTAAAAGGCTGGACTTTTTTTTTAAATCAATATTATTGTCCGTCCCAAAGATTATTTGTTCTACATAGCTTTTGCAAAAAAAAAAAAAAAAAAAAAAAAAAAACACACACACATCACATACATCCCCCTTTTTTGTGTCTCAAACTGGGCTTTAATGGACAAACTTTGTTCTCCATTTCCGTCGGGCTGTTTTTTTTTTTCGTTATTTTATTCTCCGTTTTAATTTGTCTCTCTTTTCTCTCTACCAGTCTCTGTCTCTCTGACTGTGTATGCCTCTCTCCTCTTCCCCTATCCCCCCCCCCTTTTTTCTAGAAATCTATTAATTTTATTCTTTTTATATTTTGAATTTTTTAAATGAGTGATTTTATTTCGTTGTTAAATTTGTTGATGTTTTTATGAGCCTTTGAAGCAAGGCTTGTACGGATCTCTGTTTTTCCCCCTCATTTTTTTTAAAATTTTTTTTGTGTTGTTTTTTTTCTCGTTGGAGTCTGGATTTTATCCCTGTTCAATCGGCAATCAGCCCAATTCCTTGTTAAGAAGACCGAAGCCGTCTGGAAGACATCCTGAGACAAGATGTGACATCCTTAGACATCCTTCGTGTCTCTATCAGTCTACCTCTAGCCACAAGAGATGGTGATGAGGGGGGTTTGATAGATCGTCTAGGCGTCCCAAAAATAACAGACGAAGTCACCCGCATGTAGACAGACATTTGCATTTAGATTCCAAGTGAATTATACCATTAAAAATGTAGAAAACGGTTTGATCATTTCTCGTTATTGCGGGGGAGGAACTGGCTCGAGTGGTAGAGTGTTGGTCTCCAGATTGGAAAGTCCGCGGTTCGAATCCCACGATCGGAAGATTTTTTTGGTTCCATTTCGTCCCCATTTGGTTGGGTCGGTGTCAGCTTAATGTAACCGGCTGAGACAGGAGTCATTGCATCCCCTCACCGTCTATGTGTGGCTGCACGTAAATTGTCAAATATCAGTCTTGGGACCCGCCCATAATGGCCTACTTTAGAGCTGACGTTAGACGCCCTAATATCAATCTCAATCGCAGAGGCTTACTGTAGTCAACAATCGCCTCTCTGTGTCTCTGTCTGTCTGCATGTATGTCTCTATCTCCATATCTATCTATCTGCATGTATGTTTGTGTGTCTGACTGTCTGTCACTCTTTCACTCTCTCTTCCTCCTATTATCTATCTTTGTCTATGAAACTGTCTGTCCATGTCTGACTGCTGACTGTTCTCTCTGTGTCTTTTTGTCTCTCTCTCTCTCTCTCTCTCTCTCTCTCTCTCTCTCTCTCTTTCGCTATCCGTCTTTCCGTCTGTCTCTCTGTCTGTCTGCATGTCTGTCTGTTTTCCTCTCAAAATTTATGTGTCTGATCCTAATCCCCACTGGGTTGGTTGGAGTCAGTATAACATGATCAGCTCACACAGCCTACGTCTCGTCGTAACAATATAAGAATTCGAAGGCTTACGACGAGACGTAAGCTACGCCATGTTTGTGCATTCCACCAATTCTGTTTAGCTCTTAAGACTCCACTGCGCTGTTTGTATTTTTGTATCGATCTGTTTTATTCCCCGCCCATCTTCAAAACAGGCTCCGGTGAGCCGCATCAGACAAATCAATATGAAAGCTGCCCTAATCTTATAGAGAGTAATTCCTCATGCTTCATTCCCTAGATCTGATCCTATGTTTGTCGCAGAGGGGATTAGATCTAGCGTCTCTCTATAAATCATATTGGCCCATTTCATGCCATATAATTGTATATTGACATTCAATTTCTGGTGTACCATTTTTGGACGCCATCCACACAAATGATGCCTGGAATTTTCTTTACCAGAAATAATTTCAGGATAGGATAAAACAGGTTGTAGCAGCAATCGGGCACCTGGTAAAAAAATCCTTTATAGTGCTGACGTTGGACGTGAAACCAACTCAACTACAAGTGCAACAACTTCTCAGTCTCTGTGTTACATTACATAAAACTGTCAAACTTTAGAGTTGGAACCCGCCTGCGATAGAGTCTGGTTGTTGGTATTGGTCGATAAACACCCAACTAACCAAGCAGTCTAAGCACAATATGTCACGTAGTAAATGTAGAAGACGAATTTTCTTATTAAAGTATAACTCTAAGAAAACATTCTCCAACTCATAGTCTTTAAAGACGCCAATATCAGATATAACAATAATGATAAAAAAATTAGAAGGGGTGAATATCAGATATAACAATAATGATAAAAAATTAGAAGGGGTGAATATCAGATATAACAAAAATGATGAAAAATTATAAGGGGTAAAACAGCAAAATTTAGCTTTAGGTGCATTGTATGTGATAATGGTGTAACCAATTAATCATATCCAAAGACAAAATTAGTACAGGCGCAGAACTTTGCCATTATGACTAATTAGTGTAAAGAGGCCCGTGAGGTGCATTATTTAGACATGGCGGTCAATAAGTTCACTGCTTACACTGAAGGGCTCCGTGTGCTTGGGGTTAAACTAAGGGCTCATCAGTGCAATGCAAAACTTGGCTGTGACTAATTCGCTTAATCAGGGTTATTGCCTGAGGGGGTACAATGGCATGGGAACTGTCGGTAGTCGATCTCGCGGCATTATGCAGATTTGTATGTAGCGAAGTTAGGACCTTTCAAAATATCGCCTTAGTATAAAAAATATCAATTATACCGATTAATATCTGTGTGTGCTTGTGTGTGCATATATCAATATGTATCTATCTATCTATCTATCTATAGAGAGGGAGAGAGAGGGAGAGAGAGATACGGTATATAATGTTTTCTCCTTTAGGCAAGTAAAACCTTAATGTAATAATATTGTACTTTAACAGAAGAGAAATCCGATGAAGATGAAATATGGAATATGATTTTGTTGGCTGTATATTCTATCCTCTCTGGGGCTTTTCTGTGTTTAAATGTTTCGTGCGGTCCTCATTTTTCATTTGTCTGTCGTTTTTTTTTCTTCTTTTTTTTTTCTTAGTTTCCTTGGTGCATCTACAAATTCTGATATCAATAACTCAACTATATTTTTATTTTTCCCTTCCAGATTACCACTGTGCGAATCATGGTTATTGGAATACATTGGGATACTCTTTTCTCCAGTTGATCAAAACTGAGATTGGCTCCAAGACGTATCAAGAACTAGCCTTGTCTATAGAAATATCTTTACTGTTCGTGTCGAATCTATGAAACAAAAAAAGTCCTCTTGCATTTTCACTTAGTCTTAATTATATAGAAGGTAGGGATCAATTTTATAATACTATTTTTACTATATTTTTTTATATTTATATTATTTTTCAGGATTTAATTATTTTGTTAATGTCGCTCCATCTGCTAAGAAAAGTAATATAATTTATAACACGTGAATTTAGTTCAGATTTGAAGAGGTTACATCATCAATGGAGAAACACTGTAGGACATGAAAAAAAGCAAAGGTTTTCAATGAACTAATAACGTACAAGCCGGAAGCCTGAGAGGAAAACCATGTTCTTGCGTCCCAAGTAGGGAGTTCCTGGGACTCGAACCAACGCCTTATGCGATGCCTCGCTTCACTCGCGTGAGGACCAGCTCCTCGGGCAGTTGCAGCCACGCGCCAGGTGTGTCTGGAAGCGCCAGACTGAGTACCCACAGGAACATCCCTGGCTCGTCCTCAGCCAACAATAACAGCAGCAGCAATAACACCGCCAATATTGATACGGCCAATACGGCCAATACAACCAATACGACCAATACGGCCAATACGACCAATACAACCAATACGACCAATACGGTCAATAACAATGGCGTCGGGGCGTTCGGGATTAGTGACCTGGGCATGGGGTTCGGACTCTACCGGCCTAGGCGTCCGAGCTACACGCTGGCCACCCAGACCTGTAGACACCGCAGCGAGAGCTACAGGTACGCCACTCGCCGGGAGAACACTGACCACCTGACCACGGACATCGACATCGACATCGACATCGACATCAACGACGGCGAGGATTTCATTGACGGCGTCATTAAGAGGACGTCTCGACAGGCCAGTCTGAAAGAGGTTGGTGGTAGTGGGAGACATGGTGATGATGATGATGATGATGATGACGAGGAAAGTATGTCGATTCGGAGAAAGACAACTTCCACTAATGGCAATAGGGGTGGTGATAATGACAACTATGATCATGATGATGTAAGAGGTTGGTGGTAGTGTCAGGCATGGTGATGATGATGATGATAATGATGATGACGATGAGGGAGGTTTATCGATTCGGAGAAAGGTGGCTTCCACTAATGGCAATAAGGTTGGTCATAATGACGACTATGATCATGATGATGATAATGACGACGATGACAATGATAATGTGATCGTGACCACTGCTGCTGTGGCGGCCGTCTCCAGGGCCCAGTCTTTAGAGTGGAAGTCCTCGCCCCCGCCCCCCCCACCGCCCCCACCCGTCGGTGTGTTTGTTGCTGACCACCCTGGAGATTTTGGCGCCTCCTGTAGCTTCAGCCTCCCAAACCATTCCCCCTTTTCCGAACACTTTAGCTTAGGATCAACGAAACAAGTGCCCGAGGAGGCGTCGAGCTGCTACGGCAGGAATGTGCCTAACCACCTGTCTCTGTTCAACCCATATCACCCTTCAAGTGCCCGCACCGCCGCTGCTGAGAATTCCCACACCCACACGCCAATGTTTGGTGCGAATGGAAACGGTGCTACCTTGTTATCTGGAAAGACTCCGCCTTTGTGCGGTCATCCTAATTTCTCAAATTCCCACTCTCCTCACAACGACCTGGCCCACTCCATCCCGCTCCCTCCAGAGGCGATATCGAGGAAGAGAAAGACGTTGAGGCGAAGCTTTGCCTGTGGTGAGTCTGACACTGACGATGTGGAGCGAGAAACATCATCATCGACAACTCCAGCAGTGAAGATCTGCGTGACCAGCCCAGAGAAGACGAGCCGTACATCACCAGGCAGCAACAACAGCAGCAACAACGACACTACAGAGACTGTGGTGGTAGGCCTGCTCACGCCAGTAAACGGCCGAGTGGATGGTATTAACAACGGCAACGGTAACAGCAACACCAACAAAAATGGCAATAGTATACACGCACGCCGGCACGATAGCACCAGTTCGTACAAAAAACTGAAACTCAAGTTTCCCGAGATGCCATCGTTCTCGTTCACAAAGAACCTCATCGTGCTTTGCCTGGGCTTCATCTTCGTGTACTCCTCGTTCAGGGCCATACAAAACCTGCAGTCGTCGGTGAACGGCGGCCAAGACTTGGGCGTGATCACCATGACTGTTGTCCACATCTCCATGGTATTCTCCAGCCTCCTCGCGCCAATCATCATCAACGTCTTCACCGCCAAGTGGGCCATGTGTGGGGGCGTCATGTGCTTCCTCGCCTGGTTCAGTGCGCATGTCCACCCGACGTTCTGGACACTGGTACCCACTTCCGTCCTGGTGGGACTCGGACAGGCCGTTATATGGAACGCCGAGAGCTCTTACGTTCTCAAGCTGGCGTTCGATTCTGCGGCCGCCTCGGGAAACAGAGACAATCTCGACCATGAGATGTTCCGGTTCCACGGGATCTTTCTGGCGTGTTTCCAGTCCACGCACATCTGGGGCAACCTTATATCCTCCCTGCTTCTCTCCTGGTACAAGGGGCAGTTGCTCCAGGCAAAGGACTCCCCAGAGCCTATGGGAATTCCCATTGGTTCAGACGTTGTTGGAGGTGGCCAAGGAGATAACGCTAACGCCTACCCAGCGGTAGGAAATGGAAGCTACCCAGATATGGATATGTACAGCCAGGTAGACACAGACTACGGCGCTATTCAGATTCTGGTTTACTGCGGGACCTTACACAGATGCACGCCGGGACAGGACCAGCTCTTGCCAGATGTATTCCCAGGTTTGTTGGTTTTTTGTTGTTAAGCGTGGAGTTGTAGTTGTTGTTGAGTTGGTTTAACGTCCAACACCAGTACTATATAGGCTATATTGTGGACGGGCTCCAAGACTGACGTCTGGAAATTTTATGTGCTGCCACACAAGAGACAGGGCGGGGATACCATGACTCCTGTCTCAGCTGGTCACATTAAACTGACACCGACTCAACCAGTAGGGAGCGAAATCGCCAAGGCTCGAACCACGGACCTTTTGCGTCGGAAGCCGATGTTCTACCCAAGGATCACCGCGCACCCCTCGTTTAGCATCCAACGTCACCTTTTTATAGGCTATACTGTGAACGGGTCCCAAGACAAAACTTTAGCAATTTTACGTTCTAACGTTCAGACTCGGGACCCACGATCGTTCAAAAATATATTTCTCCCGTTTCATCCTCTATTGGTTGGTTCGGTGTAAGTATAATTTGACTGACTGAGACAGGAGCCATGATATTCGCGCACTCTCTCTATGAAAACTTGCCACAATATAGCCGATATAGGACTGGCCTTGGACGCTAGGTAACAAATTCAACCGCATTTTCTTAAATCAATATCACCACTGACGTTCAATATTGTGCTGATCTTTCATCTGTAGTAAACGTAGCTATCAACCCAACAGGCAATCAAAGTGTGCATATTGTAGGGGGAAAAAATGTACAAAATGATATCAAATACGCTTTTTTGGGTATAAGGTGGGACCTCTGTATTACATGGCCAGTGGGGATTCTCTCATGGAGACTTACCAAAACCTGGTCGATAGCTGGACCGACAATATCTCTCTTCCACTCTCTCTATCTCTCTCTCTCTCTCTCTATCTATCTCTGTCTATCTCCCTCTCTCTCTGTCTCTCTCTGTCTTTCTCTCCATCTCTCTCTTTTTCTCTCTCTTTCTCGTTCTCTCTCTCTGACTCAATTTATGTCTCTCTGTTTCTCTCTATATCTCTATATCTCTCTCTCTCCATATACTATCTCCCTATCTATATATCCCTCTCTCTTTCTCTATCCATCTCTCTATCTATTTACCTCTCTCTCTCTCTCTCTCTCCCTCTCTCTTTCTCTCTCTCCCCTCTCTCTCTCTCCCACCCAGTGGAGTCATTTTCAGCGGCTCCATAATTAGATTGCGGGAATGCTCTATAAGAGTGGAATTATGTGCTTTCGACCATGAGAGACAGTTAGACAGTACAAAACAGCACTCTTGTAGAACTACTCTTTTTTTCATACTCAGTCGTATGAGCCCATATTCTATAGTGTATAACCATAAGTAGGGGCAACAATACTGTAGTTAATTTTACTTTGTATAGTTTTTATAATATTTTTTATAATATTTAATGAATAGACCTCAGTTCCGCATTGGAATATCGGTGTTTGAAATAATGTATTTAAACATCATATCATATTGAAGTCCTATTTTTAGAAATAACTAAAAATATATATACTTTTCTTTATTTTCTTGAAGATTATGTTCATTTTTTAAATTTGTCTTTTTTTTCGTTCAATACAATCATACTATTTGTGAACGGATCTTGATTTATCAAAAACCGTCTCGCCTGATTTCGTCCGTAACTGGTTGGGTCCGAGTCAGTATAATGTGACCAGCTGAGAACAAAACTTAGGTATCACCGCTTTGTTTCTATTTTGTGACACGGACATCTGTCAGACGTTAGATTTGGGACCAGTCCGTGATATAGTCTTGTTGTTGAATATCATGGACATAAAAAACGAACAAATGAAACCAAAACAAAACCGGGATGTGGACTTGGCAAGCTCGAAATTAAAAGAGAAAAAAACAACACCCTAGGTTCAGAGGAAGTTAAAAACGACGTTTGCCTTCCTCACGTTATTTGACGTGTCTAACTCTAAGGGTTGTTAGTTCAAAGGTACAGTAACTGGAAACGTAGACCCAGACGAAAGGTAAACTAAACTATTAAAGACTACAATTAGGCGGGAGGCTAAGGTAATAGCATCGCTATATTTACTATCCTGGATCTAGCTACAATGTACTAGCGTGGTTGAGTTATTTTGAATTCGTATCTTTACGACCGACGTCGGGAGCAAGACTATATTGTGGTAATGATAAATACAAAATGGCAATACGTTGTTGTAGTCATCACTGTGTGTCTATTTACTATTATAATTTCAATAACGTACGCACATTACATTTTTCCTACATGCATGAAAATTGCTTAATTTTTACATTCTTTGTGAGTTGAAAATTATTAAAACGACACAACCAGCATGAATTAAGCACACGTCGGTAATAATTTCATCCCTTTAAATACTTTGGTGGAATTCAAAAGCCAATTTGGTTTGATATTAAGTTTTTTTTTGTGTATGTCGTAATTTCGTATGTGTGCTGTTCATCGAGCTCTAAGCATTTTTCTAATTCAAAAAAGTTTCTTTTCATCTGTTTTTCTAATTGTTCAACCTTCACATCCATATGTGGCAATGGGCAATATGCAATTTATTATTTTCTCTTTTTTTAACTTTTTTTTTTTTTAAATTTGAAAGTGGGAAAAGATCATTGGGGGAATAATAATAGATTGATAATTTTTCTCAACATCTAAAAGTGCATTTGATGTTTTAGGCACGCACAAACAATTAAATCAAAATGACAAATGTTCGAGTTGTGCCTGCTTTTCCCCAAATATCCTCATATTACAAAAAAAGTAATACTCTTTATTGGTAATAATAATTGGCTTTTAATGTAGAGATAATTTTTGTGTGGTAATATACACGAGTTTAGAGCTGATAATCGTTTGCCAAAAAGTATGTTCTTACAATCGTTTATTTGACTAAGTTATACCTTTTGACACCTCTTTGGGTTGGCATTTCGGGTGTTAACATAATAATGTCTCTTTCTCTTCTCCCCATCCCCCCATCTCTCTCTCCTTCTCTATCCCTATCTCTATCTATCTCTCTCTATATCTTTCTCTCTCTCCCCAACTCTCTTTCTTTCTCTTTCTTCCATACTCTGTCTTTTTCTTCCCCCCTCTCTCTCTCTCCCTCTCTCCCCCCCTCTCTCTCTCTCTCTATCTCTCTCTCTCCCTCTTTCTCTCTACCAATTTCTCGATCTCTATCACATTTGTTGAGGTTTCACATCAGAAACATCCATTCGCACCTCTCATGGGGTGTTAAGATCTCTCCTTCATTATTTATAGGCCTCATTCTGGAGTGTTATTTTAGCACTGATGCCTCTTTGTTCAGCGATGATGTATCTATTCGTTTGAGTGGCTTCTGTCGATCCCTGTCTTTGTCTCTGTCTCTTTCTCTGTGGTCCGTCTATGTCCATTTCAACTTCTCTTTGTTTTAGTCTTTCTCTTTCTGTATCTGTCTCTGTCTCTGTCTCTCTCTGTCTCTGTCTCTGTCTCTGTCTCTCTCTGTCTCTGTCTCTGTCTCTGTCTCGGTCTCTGTCTCTGTCTCTGTCTCTGCCTCTGCCTCTGTCTCTGTCCCTGTCTCTGTCTCTGTCCCTGTCTCTGTCTCTGTCCCTGTCTCTGTCTCTGTCCCTGTCTCTGTCTCTGTCCCTGTCTCTGTCTCTGTCCCTGTCTCTGTCTCTGTCCCTGTCTCTGTCTCTGTCCCTGTCTCTGTCTCTGTCCCTGTCTCTGTCTCTGTCCCTGTCTCTGTCTCTGTCTGTCTCTGTCTCTGTCTCTGTCTCTCTCTCTCTCTTTCTCTCTCTCTCTCACTTTCTGTCTGTCTATCTATCTATCTATCTATCTATCTATCTATCTATCTATCTATCTATCTATCTATCTATCTATCTATCTATCTATCTATCCATCTATCTATCTATCTATCTATCTATCTATCTATCTATCTATCTATCTATCTATCTGTATATTTACCTACCTGTCCAGTCAGTTTCATGTATTTTATTTCACCTCAGTTTCTTACTTTCTATCCTGTCTTGAAGCGTACGTATGTTATAGATATATTTATGTCTTATACTTTCTACACATCAGTCTTAACAGATTCAAAACCTTGATGTTGTTGCTGCTGTTGTTTTTTTTGTTTATGTTTTTTTTTTAATCCAAGCAGCCCAAATGCAATAGTAAGGTCGACAAGCTTACTGAAGTTTGGAGCATTGGTCAATCCGATTACCGGTACAGGTCCAGCGCTATGTCCAGTCTCAGACGCCCAATGGGTGACCGATTCCACTTCAGATTACATCTCTCTACTACTTCCTCTTCTAGTCTTCTTCCTAACGGCTCGTTAAGCTTCGTCTGGCCGTTAGCATCTTATTTCTAGAGTAGATGTCTGGTTTTCTAAGATCTACATCTCGTCGTCTAGAGATGTCCCCCCCCCCCTCTCTCTCTCTCTGTCTCTCTCCCTCTCTCGCTCTCTCTCTCGCTCCCTTGCTCTTTCTGTGCCCCTCTCCCTCTATCTCTCTGTATCTCTCTCTCTATGTCTCTCTTTCTCGCTCTCTCGTCTCTCTGTCTGTCTGTCTCCCTCTCTCTCTCCCTCTCTCTCTCTTTCCCTCCCTGTCTCTCCCTGCCTCTCTCTCTTTTTCTCTCTCTCTCTCTGCCTGTCTCTCTCTCTCTCTCTCTCTCTCTCTCTGTCTCTCTCTCTCATTTGGACGGACGTTTCTTTAATAGTTTGAGAGACAGGTTCTAAATAGTGTTGATGTTGGACGTTAAACTAGTATGCTAGTATGCTAGTGTGTGTTTGGCACAATATAGTCTAAATAGTGCTGGTGTTGGAGGTTAAACTAGTATGCTAGTGTGTGGTGGGCACAATATAGTCTAAATAGTGCTGATGTTGGACGTTAAACTAGTATGCTAGTATGCTAGTGTGTGTTTGGCACAATATAGCCTAAATAGTGCTGATGTTGGACGTTAAACTAGTATGCTAGTGTGTATTTGGCACAATATAGTCTAAATAGTGTTGATGTTGGACGTTAAACTAGTATGCTAGTGTGTGTTTGGCACAATATAGCCTAAATAGTGCTGATGTTGGACGTTAAACTAGTGTGTGGTGGGCACAATATAGTCTAAATAGTGCTGATGTTGGACGTTAAACTAGTATGCTAGTGTGTGTTTGGCACAATATAGCCTAAATAGTGCTGATGTTGGACGTTAAAGCGACACAATATCAACGTGTGTCTGGCAAAAAATTGCCATGTAATTGGGAGTTAGAAAAGTAAGGGGAGAAGAGAACAGCTATATAATTATTATGTCTACTTCTGAAAGAACGAATAAGTAAAAAAAAATTTATTAATTGGTATGAATGATAGATAGATAGATTAGTAGGTAGATAGATAGGTAGATAAAATTGTTAGAGATAAATCTAGATAGATAAATATGTAGACAGGTAGATACATCTGAAAGAAGAGGAAAAAATGTAAATAGATAGATAGATAGATAGATAGATAGATAGATAGATAGATAGATAGATAGATAGATAGATAGATAGATAGATAGATAGATAGATAGATAGATAGATAGATAGATAGATAGATAGATAGATAGATAGATAGATAGATAGATAGATAGATAGATAGATAGATAGATAGATAGATTGATTCGTAGGTAGATAAAAGCACATAGACATTAATTGTCACACCTCAGTTTGGGGCCCGTCCACAATATAGCCGATATAGTGCTGGTGTTGGACGTTAAACCAACTCAACAGTCATCATAGCTGTACATATGTGTCTACATTTGTTGGGGTCTTAGTGTAATACTTTAATGGAATCTCTAGCTAGCATATCAGACTGTATCATAGAGCCTTTAGAAGCAAGGCCTGAGTAGTTGAGCTCCTCTTGCGTGACCCAGACAGCTTAATCCGTTTGTTTGTTTGTTTGTATGTTGGTTTGTGTGTTTGTGTGTTTGTTTGTGCTTAGCATCCAAATGCATTACATGTGTGCCACGTGATTTTAAAAAGGTCCATCTGCAGTTGTTGAATTTTGACGTATAGGATTCCCAAGGGAAACCTAGGAGGCGTTAAACCCGGATAGAGGGAGAGAACTTGTTGTAGGATTAAGATATAACAGCATCGCAATACTCTACCTGTACAGACGATTCTTCAAAAATATAAACTGTGGAGATTGGAAGCCAGATTGTAAAATAAAAGAATCATTAGGGACTAATTGCCAAGTCATAAATAATGTTATTATCCAAATTTTTGACTGCGTTTTTATCAAAAGCGCCAAAAGTGTTGATAGGACATTTATAATGCCACCTCGCGACTATATAGACTATATTGTGGACGGTTCCCAAGACAAATGTCTGGCAATTTTACGTGCTGCAACAGAAAGAAAATGCGGGGGATACCATGATCATGTCTGCTGTATAAGTTGATCACTCTATGGTATATACTGACACCGACACAACCAGTTGGAGACGACATTGGACAAACCACATTTTTAACCAATCTGGAGTTGCGAACCGGAGACCTCCCAATCGTCTTCGTCTTGCTATGAGACCCCAGTGAAATTCCCTAACATATCGTCCTCGTTTTCACTATACGCTGCATGCCGCAAGGCCTACACTGATGCAAGGCGCGAGCCGGCACCATTTTGGCTTAATGGCGGGGGCAGAACGGAACTCCGTCGAATCGGTTTCCACTCTGACGTTCCATTACTGTTGACGTGGAAGATCCGGGCTCTTATGCCTCGGCGATAATGCAAGACTGCCAACTTTAACCCAGAAAAGAGGAATTTGTAAGGCTTTTTTCACACTTTTTGAGCTGAAAATTTGGTATCCAAGGTTGGCATAACCGGCAGCTTCGGTAATGCTGACAGGTGGCTCTCTAGTCACGTGGTCCCGCTGACGAGCCAATGAAAAGCCTTCCTGACGAGAGTTGACAACCGTTACTTTCCTCACGGCTGCAGCCGGCTCAAAGTGCAGATATCCTGTCTGGAAAGGAAAAAACTGACACTTTGTAAAGTTGTTTTCGTTAGCTGTTATTGTTTTCAACGGAAGAAGTCTCGTCAAAGATGCGTTTTTTTTCCTCCTGTGTTATCAGGTTGTCAAGCGGTGATTTTATGTGTGGTATTTGTATTTAGTTTTTAACGTTTTTTTCCCAGTTAACGGATACATTTTAAAATTGGTTGAGATAACAAAAACTTGACATTAACCGAAAATGTCATGTTAAAAGGTACTTTTAATCAGTTCAAAAACAATGTTTGCAATGTGCAAAGTATGTGAAGGTAAAGGAAAAAAATGGGATAAAAGGAATGGGAGGGTTCTAATAAGCTGGAGCAAACAACCCAACAACAAGGAGGAGGAGAAGAAGAAGAAGAAGAAGAAGAAGAAGAAGAAGAAGAAGAAGAAGAAGAAGAAGAAGAAGAAGAAGAAGAAGAAGAAGAAGAAGAAGAAGAAGAAGA
>RQTK01000153.1:0-52500 GCA_003991915.1 Elysia chlorotica | reverse complement strand
CTTTCAAGTTATTTTTAGATTCTTATCCCGTCTGGCCGAGGCTTCCAAAGTTATCAGGCAAAGTCACCAAAGTAGACATCAAATTGCAATTAGAGTCCAAGTGAATTATACAATTACAACAACTGTGGAAACAGTTGGATCATTTCTCATTGTTGAAGTGTAGGCTGAGTAGGCTGAACAAAAACTTCTCTCTGAGTATCAATCTGAACTAACTATGGTAATAATTTAATAGAGATAGATCACTGTTACCCTTATTACGCTAAAATGTGTTCACTCCGATCATTTCGGTGACTTGGCCTGATCTTTTGAAGGCCTAGCTGTCCGCTCATTCAAAGCAGTTTGATCTTTGGGTTTTTCGACTCTCGACCTTTCATGCGTGTCGGTGTTTAACCGTATATTGACTGTCAAGACGTCATAATGTAAAAAAACATCTAAATAAAGAAATGACGTAAGCCACGTAAACACTAATAATATTAATTTTATAGGTGTCAAAATTTCTCAAAAAGACTGGTCTTCGATCAGCTCATTGTTTATTTTTACTATTGGCTCTGGTCCTTTCAAAAAATTATTTCACAAGAACCATTATTAAGACTTACGCTTAGATCTAGTTTTAGTTTCTGTCCTATGACAGATCAATACCATGTTCTTTCAGACTTTCACCCGTCGTCTGGGCTAAGCAGTGTAAGTTGTAGAGTCCCCGCAAATACAGTCTAAAACTACTAGTACTATACCTTATTTAAGCCCTATAATTACATTAGCGAGATTCTCTAGCGCTAGAAATGTAGTCAACTGTAACGAAAATATGCAAAGAAACCCCACCTGGGGAGATATAGATATATTATTCTATGTGCGAGACTGCCAGTCTTTCTGTCTAGCAGTGGGTGTTGTCGCCTTGTCACCTTGTCGGCCCGAAAACGAAAGCAATGTTATTCTTGGGGCTAGATCTACAGATCCAGATCTAGGTCTAGCTTGCGTAGCCACGTCGATCCTCAAGAGTTTTTGCCGCGTCACGTATCCAAGACCCAATGACGCAATACCGTTTTCCCCACAGACTGTGGAATGTCTAAAATTAGAAAAAAGGAATGTCTGAAAAAATAGTGTCAACCATCTCTTTTCTAGGCCACGGTATTACCATTAGTTACGTAGTGAACGGTAACAATTATTTTTAAATGGGGTTCTAGTGATTAAGGGTCTCTCTAGCTAAAAGTGAAAAGGTATTGACATTGTTGGTATATATTGTTGTTGCTGCTGCTGTTATTGCTGTTGTTGTTGTTATGTTATTGTTGTGCTGTGTGTGTGGTGCCATTGGTGCTGCTGTTGTTGCTGTTGTTGATTTCGTTAATAAAGACAAATTATTGTTACTGTTGTGTTAAGTTGTTGTAAATGTTGTTGTTATTGTTTTTTACTGTTGATTGTTGTTGATGATGATGATGATGATGATGATGATGATGATGATGATGATGATGATGATGATGATGATGATGATGATGATGATGATGATGATGATGATGATGATGATGATGATGATGATGATGTGGAGGCAAAATCCCCATGGCTCGAACCACGGACCTCCTGCGTCGGACGCCGATGTTCTACCCCAGGGCCACCGCCCAAAATCTCCTTGCTCAAGGGGCGTGAATATGTCTTCCGTTATTTTTGTGTGGATCGTAAGGCATGTAAATATTTCTTGATAATAATGAGATGATCTCCAACCTCCCCCCGCCCCCCTCCAAATCCCACTCCGTCCATTAAGGAGTACGTGTATCTCTATGGATGGTCCATAGTCAGAGGGGGTAGCACAGATTATAATAAAATTATATAATACGTCAGATGTGTCGGTCAATGCCTTCTTCAACACAAGACCAGCTCATAGCCATAGAAGGATATGACGTGTCAGTGCAGTCTGAAGTATCCGGTCTTGATGCGCGAGTTTTCTTTAATTGGGTTGTTTTTATTTTTTTTTTATCATCGTAATCACCGTTACAGACAGATGCTCGAACGGTATGTGCGCAATTTCTATAGGCTCACCCCCTCCCCAAACACACACACACACCGTAGTCGTAGACATTGGCATCTGGTTAAAGTCAACATTATGTGTCTTAACCACTTGAGTGCTGTGGGGTTGAATTCGACTCCTATTTTGGATGCAATAATCCAAATATTAATTCATATGTCCGTTTCCGTAAATGGCTGTCCACTATCACTCACTGGTTCAAATCATCTTTTAATCTGTCACTTTCAAAACGTAATTTATTGGAGTTTGATTAAACAAATATGTCTATAAGTCTATTTCCTAGACAGCTATGCTCTATGGGTACATTATTTCTGAACATTTTTTCTAAGCAGTTAATTAAGTGGTTAAGAACAAAGATCAAGTAGATTAGGCGCCCGACTAGGCCCCACGGCACATAATTAGGTTATATGGTAAGTCACGCGTTTCTCCTTCTACTTAGTCTTTAGTGGGCCCAGAACATTTTGATGACTTCAAAGCAATCCAATAGAAACAACAACAACAACAACAACAACAACAACAACAACAACAACAACAACAACAACAACAACAAAAACATGTAAAGAAAAGCAAAATGGGTTGAAGGGTTGAAATATAAATTATTTTACTTGGCAAGTGTTTCCTTTATGCGATTTCAGTTTAAGTGAACTCCGCTGGAATGATAATAATTAGGCTTATTTTCAAGAGCATTGGAGCGAGAAAGAAGGGGGGAATGCGACCATCCCCGGATTTTCTTTGGGTTTATGTTAATGATGATGGGTTTCGTATCGCGGTGGCTCTGGGATAGAACATCAGCTTCCGACGCAAAAGGTTCGTGGTTCGAGCCCTGGCGCTCCCTACTGGTTGGGTCGGTGTCAGTTTAATGTGACTGGCTAAGACAGGAGTCATGGTATCCCCGCCCTGTCTCGTGTGTGACAGAACATAAAATTGTCAGACGTCAGTCTTGGGGCCCGTTAACAATATAGCCTATATAGAGTTGATGTTGGACGTTAAACTAATTCACCTCCCCCCCTCACACATACACACACACCTCTTAAAAAATTAATAACTAACATTGATAGTGCACAGTGGATGTTGTACACGCTGGTAATGCAAGAGGAAATGGCACCATGCTTTTTATGAATAGTTGTATCATCTTTCATTTCGTTTTCTGTTTGTTGCTTGGTTGATTGTTTTATTGTGTGTGTGTGTGTTTTTTTTTAAATCAATCTATGGAAATGGATTTAGTGCCATATTAAAATGGGGGCGTGACTGAGTTAGTGAGTGAGTTGGTGTCTTACCGGTCAACGTAACAGCACGTCAATAATGTTGACGAGTCCCAAGATCAATTTCTGACAATTCTACGTGCTGCCACACAGAGACAGTTCGGATATACCAAGACTCACGTCTCAGCCGATCGCATCACATTTATACTAACCCAACCAGTAGGCGACGAAGTCAGACAATAAATGTTTGTCCTATCGTGAGTTTTGAATCTGTCACCTTCAGATTGGAAAACTGACGCTCTTACATCTTATCCATTTTCTTCCCCCTCCCCTTCCCTGTTTAGGACAGGGTCAAGGTAAGTTAGTTAAAAAGTTATAAGCATAATACCAAGGTGGGTCCAAGAGGGATTGCGGTAGCCCTGGGGTAGAGCATCGGCTCTCGGCGCCGATGATCTGTTTGTAGTCCCGCTCTGACGACTTCGTCCCTACTGGTTGGGTCGGTGACAGTATTTTGTGACCTACTGAGACATAAGTCACAGTAACCCGGCTTTGTCTCTGTGTGGCAGCACGTACAAATTATCAGACCTTTGTCTTCGGGCCCGACCACAATATAGGCTTTGTCTATTACGGTATATCAACAGAAAATGTTAAGTACAAATTTGTCGTTGGTCTTGCAATTAGTACATATACCACCCTCTCATTTTATTATAGTCAAGTCCGCTACAACAGCCAATTTAAGGTTTTCACACGCACAGTGCCTGTTTATTTACAAACCTAATTATTTATTTTTCATCTTACATATTATGGTATAATTAGGGCCTAATGCAGATGCTGTGATTTTTCTCGCAAAATACCAGCTTTTTCCGCAGTCTACTGAATCCAGCATTTGCGAGTCTAGCAATTTTTTGTTGTTGACGCTAAGATAGAAATAGATGTTTGTAAACAGCGGTAAAACCATAGGCTATAGATTTCACACTTTCTCTTTCTCGTAGAATTAGAAGTAATAAGTTAATTTTTACGCTTTGTAAATTATGCATTCTATGACAATCATTCAGGAGTGAGGGACCTTTCAGCTAAGCTGGACCGAGGTCCCCCTGCAACCTAAATACGGTGCTGACCTCTACAAAAACCAAGGACCAGAGACGATCAGATTCTGCTTTGACTGAAAGTCTGAATACGGTACTGATTCTACTGAAACCGATAGCCTGACACGACCATTGAACTAGTAGACTACTACTTCAATGGACACGACCTATGACCTCCTCCGACCTGCCGCTGTTGTGCCAATCGTCGCTGGGAGAGGAAGTGTGCTGGTTTACTGGCCAGGATTTCACGTGTGTTGCCTAGCCTAGCCTACCAGGTTGCAAGCTAGGCCTCAAGCACAGTGGATTTCTCGTTCTGTTCACCTGTCATAATCGGAATGTATCCATCGTTGTGAATAAACTGTGTAGATTAGGCTATAGATCTACATCTGAACCTAACTGGAATTCGATTTTAACTTTAACTTAGTTTCACTAAAGGTGTGAACGATCAACAGATTGTTTGTTTTTGTATAGAATTCAATATTTTGATGGATAAACAAGACCTAGGTCGGGACATGCTTAGATCTATCTCAGTATCTGTGACACACCTTTTAGATCTGAAATCAGAATTTTACACTAAATGAGGTCCTTACTCAATACTCGATCCACCCTTTTCCATTGAAAGTATATCTAAAACTACAGACATTGTTTCGTAGAATTTAATCTAAGCTTGTTATAAGGTTTTATATTCTGCTATCCATTCCCTTTCATTCAAGATGTAGATCTATCTAGATCTAGCATAGATTCAAAGTGTGTGACTAGATCTGTCTATGAGAGAGATCTGGATGCCTATGGACTTACACAGCCTTTCCCCATGTCGTCATGAGGGGACTGGGCATTGGGCTTTTCCTGCTATGGATTATCATTCATGAAGTATCCTGCAATTATGCTGAGATTCTGTCGGGGCAGTGCCATGTCTTCTGCTTGACAAGATACCAGTCTCGGATACAAAAGGTTAGAAATTTTAGATCTAGATTAGTTCTCATTTTAGATTCATAACATCTAGAATCCAGAAAAAGATATTTTTAACTCTTAAAACAGGGAATTTTGGGTTTCGCCCAAGGCGTCCCAAAATCGAAGGCCAAGTCACCGAAATATTCATAAACTTGCAGCAAGAATCAAAGTGAGCTATATTTTGAACATCTTCACATTGCGCTGTGCAACTTGTATTAAGCAACTGAATAGAGGGACACAATATAAAATGACCAATCATTTATGAATTTTCAAAAAATAACCCTTTTTCAGTTTTCCCCAAAAATCCAGGGCACCCATCTCAATATTCGTTTAAGCTTAAATTATAAATATTCAAAGGCATCCATGTGAACATTAAATGAATGTTTAGAGGCCCCTGGCAGTGAATGGTTACGTTAAAATTGAGAATTAAGGCTGAGTCTACGCCCTTAAATCTGTAGATCGGACCTTCTGCTGTGTAAGCTGTATAAATATTTGGCAGAAAATTATAGATAAAAAGCTGTCAGCCTAGAATTACAGGATTTTTTTTCTGAGACCCTGGAGTTGTTTTAAAAACAGGAATGTATACACACTGAATAGTGTCTCTGCTTCAAAGTTAACAGCATTTCTGTCCAAATTTCGCTATGCTCAGAAAGTGTTTTTCTTCTAAAATTATTTGGTCGGGTCGCCGATCAGAGTGTCTACATTATGTACATGCCTGTTAGTGCCTAGTATATATATGAATCAATGTACGCGTTTCAGTCCAAATTTTGCTTTACATACTGAAGTATATTTACTTGTTGTTTTTTTTTAAATCAATTTTTGTTTCTGTAACGTCAAATAAAACAAAAGTTTTCCCTGGTTTTATGCTTTTTAGGCCTTAACTGTGTCAAATAAAACGTGGTTCACAGGGTTTAGGTTCTTTATTTGGTCATGAACAGTAGGCCTTTAGTGCATGTATAGTGTTAAGGTGGGAACCTTTTATATTCCAAGGCTTAGACAGAACATAGAATCAAACTAAAATTCTAAGTTAACAAAATAACTTCAAAAGATAGCAGTTTTGAAATATTATATTTATTCCAAAATATTGGTTTGGCAAAAAAATGTGGTTACCAGAAGATGGTTCAAGAGGGGCTCCTCCACAGCAATAATCTGCCCTAGATTTAGATTTAGTTTACAGTACATATATTGATCCAATTTTTTTATCTTTATAAGTGTAAACATGTAGTTTTCTATGAGGATACATATATTATGCTTTAGACTATTAGAGGTTAAAAAAAAAATTATTATCATTATTCTTAATGTGTAACATTATGAAGTTTTCTAATGCAATCAGTTTATCTTGAACGATTGTAAGCTCATACAATTTCACTAGGATGCGTGGCCATGGCGTAGACAATAATTTAATGAGATTCTGACATACTAAGACACTGCCATAAAAATGCTCTTGAATTTTGATTATTCTATGAATCTCATCAAATTTACGAACTCTTTCTATATAATGTACAACTTATAACTTACAGAGGGCTGGTTTGGAAGATGTACCTCTCAACCCTGACTCTGCTGTTCAAGACTGCAAAAAGGATCGAGAGTGCAAATGGGTTTGTTTGTTTATATATGTGGTACAATTAGTCTGAAGTACATTTAGGACATTTTCATCTTGATTGAATTTTATATTCTTTTTAGTGAATCTTTATAAATAGGGGTTTTTTTTTTGTTTTTTTTTGGAGGGGTTAGATTTTTGTATACAGGGTTAGACTAAAAGTACCAGGGATTTTAATGTCCAGTTCTTGTTAAAGTTCCAATATTTAAGCCATTAAAAAAAATCTTATTTCAGGGCAGCATACATTCTTTTGTGAAAAAAATTTTCAGGGTGAGAGGGCAGGTGTGGTATTCTCGTTCAATATCTGGTTTTAAATTTTAAATTCCTATTTTCTTTTAATATGCTTTTCTACAAAATTTTTTTTTATAACCATATAAAACTTACAGTGTATTAAACATGAACTTTTCCTTTCACTCCTAATTCTTTCTTCCTATTCTGCATATCATGGACAGCCAATACATGGAACTAAGTATGTGTTTCTTTTCAAAATCGTTGCCTCAGAGGGTTGCTACTTAATATTAATGTCCCTCTAAACATGTAATGACGCAAGTCTCACAATATCCAATATTATTAATTCTCTATAAATAATCAGAAAATGAATTTATTAGAAATGTATTTAAACTATAGAGCCTATAAAAAATTGTTTTTGTTATTGAGAAGAAAGAAACCCATTCAAACCTTTTCTGCAAAAGTGATGAATATGGCTTTATATTAGAGGAGGGCAATGTCTTTTACAACCTAATTGGGGTAAATCTTACAAGTCTATCTTACAAATTTAATTTTCAGAATCGTATTTTAATTTAAATTAAAAAAACAATCCATTTACATTGAAATCTATGAAAAGACTGATCAAAAGATATTAACATTCAATTTTAAAAAAAACTGAACGACTTGGTGCTATAAAAACGTATGTATATTTTTAAAATGTAATTGTTTTCTATCTACTTTTATTATTAATGTGTACGTTCATATTTTCTTGCAGTGTCTCTTTGCGTGTCAAAGGCCTCAAAAAGATCTTGGTGACCATGATGACTGCATGAATGATTGTCGGGTAAGAGGATAGCTATTAGCTCATAGAAATCAAATAATAATAATAATATTTATTTATAGAGCGCTTTCCCTACAAAAAGCTCAAAGCCCTTAACAGCAATTTTAAACATACTCACAAAAGTGTTAAAAAGAAACATTTACACACACAATTCTCTAAAATGACTTTAAAAAAAAGCAAGAGATTGCATAGAAATAATAATAAAATGCTCTTAAGGTTATACACAAATAGTTGTTATAAATACATGTTATCAAAACTTAGAAAAACAATGATATTTAAAACACATTGATATTATTAAACATTGCTATAGATATATCACAGAGTCAGAAATTGTTTTAAAAAAAATCAAGTACTGATCTCGGATAAGAAAGAGAGTGGAAAAGAAAGGATGATGAGCGCACGAGTTAAAACCAAAATGGTCAATTCGAGGAATTTTAATATTAAAATGAAACTTTAAAAAGATGCGTCTTTAGAAATTGTGAATGATTAACCATAACTTAAAAGGCAAAACACAGACTATAAATTTATTAGTGGTTGAAGTTAGCTTTGTCTGTGTTAAAAAAATGCATTTTAAATGTAAAACACTAAGTAATATAATTTTCTAAGATGCCATTCAATTTTGTATTTTTTTGTTGTTGTGGTATTTCACTGTTTTCACAAAAAATTTATAAATTATTTTCATTTAATGATCTTGGTGGGTTTGCATTTCTTTTTATTGTAGTGCTATATGGTTGTTGTTGTTTTTTTGCATTATGAATATAATGTTCAGAATAATGTATTTTTGTGTGTGTGTTTTTTAGTGTATATATTTTTTCAATTTTTTACAAACAAAAATAACAATTTGAAGCTGATGAAATGAGGCTTTTAATTTGGGGCAGCTGTAGTATGAGTATGACACCCATCAGGAAGAAAACAATGGTTTGGGAAATGCAGTGATGATGGCAAATTTCCATATGTTTAAATATTAAAAATGGAAAAAAAGAATAGCCAGATCACATTTCAGTTAAAGATAAGTAAAGTGGATCATATGTCTTATGATCCAATATACTATGGTACATTGCGGAAAAAAGTTCAGTAAAAAAGTATTGATCCAATAGGGATCACCGATTCATGTACTAAGTACTACATGAGGTGACATTGAATTAGATCTATTTTCATTTTTTGCGCTTTTGAGAAGAAAAACATATCAAAAGTTTAGACTAAAACAATCAAAACTATTACTTCAAATCCTGTTTCTTTTATTTTATAACCAGTACAGCTTTTTATTTTGATGATTGTTCTGTACAAATAGAACGATATCATGCTGTCATCTCTAATTTTACTTCACCTGTAGATAGAACCTTTTTAATTTAATGTCACCTCGTGACTAGAGTCAAATTTACCTGCACTGACTATCCAAATAGGGGAATTGAACGTAGCTTTGTTGGTGCTCTGTATTTATTGTCTAAAAGATCATGGGTACAATATAGCCGTTACTGTGCTGCCGTTTGTGAATGCATTAAATTTAACCTTAACTCTTGTTAGTTCACAATTATCGACTATTCATGAAAAGTTAATTTCATAATATATGTTCAATCTTTTTTTACATTGCTGTGGTTGTGAAAATTTTTACCTTTTAGACTTTTAAAATTATAATTCATGTAACTTTTGATTTTTACAGAACCCGAGATCAAAACACAATACAGCCGGAAGAAATGCTTGTTACGACGGCTGCCGATTTATTTCCAAATCATCTGAATCAAAACATGGGATTTGTCCTCCGCCTGAGGAATTATCTACCGCCCACAAGTCTTGTACTCAGGAATGTCAGAAGGATGTGTCATGCAGTGGCATGAGCAAGTGCTGTAACACGACATGCGGCAGTACCTGTCATCTCCCACACAATCACAAAGGTATTGATGCCACATGACAGTAATGCCAATTTTCTATAAATTGACAGATTTATAGTTTTAATTAAAACAGTTGGCAGGTTAGAGTTCAGTTAAGATTGTCGCGTGGTAATTTATTTGTAATCCAATATGCTTCGCCACTGTATGTAGGAGGGTCAGTGCAAGTATAACCATCTAGTTGCCATCACCAACATTGCCATTTTTCTTTATTTTTACTCATTCACATCGAAGCCATTTGGCAACATTGTGGCCTAAAGGGAGAAATGGTTTACCGAATGGTCTAACACCCCTATAGAATATTGCTTATGACAAAGAGAATTTAAACAAATCTCATCATAAGTATTACTGTGGGTGAGATAATCTTGAATGTATGCAACATGATTGCAATGCGATTGGGTTGGGGTTGAGTTAAGATTTTTTTAAATGCCTCGATGACATTCTTTAAACAAGTTAGTACTCTAGACTGGTGAGCAAGATGTCTGCAGTTTCAATCTCAACAAATGTTCCCTCCTCTTATAAAATTTTCCAAAGATTACCATTTTATCACATTTAGCTATAGTGTAAAGAAAAAAATCACTCTAATTCAAATACCTGTCCCCATTAAAGATAACAGTTTCATCATATTTATTCTTAGTGCAAAGAAGAATATTTGTTCCAAATAAACTACCTTTACCTTAAACTAACGATACACCATCGCATTTATGAGGAACAGTTCTTAAAACGTCAAGATCGCTTGTCATCCTCAGAGTTCCCCAAAAGGCCAAGAAACCTGCGCTTCAAAGAGAGGAAGGACGGAGGGTTGTTGGTCGAGTGGGACAAAAGCCGAGACGTTGAGTTCACCAGTCCAGTCATTTACATCCTGCGCTGGTGGTGTCCCTACACATCAGGGGCTCGATACTCCATTGTGAGTCCATCGTAATTTGGTTCCGGTTGTTAGATTTCTTAAACTCCAGAGCCGAAAGTGATTTGGTTACATTTTTGTTTTATTTAGTTGCAAGTTTACGGTTTGACAGTTTTATATGTTTCCACACAGAGACGAGTCTGTGATACACAGACTTGTGTGTCTCAGCCGATCACATTATACTTACATTGCAGAACCAATCAGTAGGGAACAAAATAGCCTGCAGGGAAATAGTTATATTTTTTACTGATGCCTTGTTTAGCAGAGCATTAACAGACCTGCCACTTATACGGATTAAATCCGTATTGTACGGGTTTTCCCTTCACAATCGCCGAAATACGGGGTTTACGGGTTTGCTACTCGAGATACGGGTTTTTCGTTTCGTTGCTTCAGTGATGGTCGATCGCAGTTTTTAAGAATAAAAAAATCGGTACCGTGATGGGCTGATATCGCAATTCGATTTTCGATTCCGCAACCGATTCCGAGTCCAGATACGTCGTGACTGCATACATGTAGTGTTATTGAGCGGCATAATCGAGTACCGGTTATCGGACAATAATATTCGATTGAAAGCCCATTCGTCGAGTGAATCTGTGAGCGCCAAGCGATTTCTTCCTTCGCTCATTTCATTGAGACGTATTTGACCTCCTGAGTACGCCCGTCCGTATCTGGTTTAAAATCGGGTGTCCGTCGATTTGTCGATCTGCCATTTTCGGCAATAACACCCGGTTAGCCCAGGCGTTAACTAGGCCCATTCACGTTTTTAACAGCCCATAAGTACCCTCTATTCCTACGCTTCGTGGCACTGGGGTTGGTCGAGTCTCTATTCAACTTGTAGATTTATCTTTCACTCTTGTTTTTTTTTCTGTTTAAAAAATTCGGTAAATTGTTTATCACTATATTTTCTATTATGCTTCCGCCGTCGTCTATCTGTCCATCCTGGAATTCCTTTGCTTTGTTTTCTTTTGCTAGGCAGAGAGTTTGTTTCCAAGAATTCAGTTTTTGGGCGACCTGTTAGATTGATTTAGACTTTAAATCATTTTTTTTTTTTGATTTAGACTATAAACCGTCTTCGTTGTCAAGCGCCGGTCCTCTCACAGTTCTTACTCTCGCACATAGATCAGATAAACAATTTCGCATTTTTTAGTGCTAGGCATAATCACTGCCACTCTTTCACACAGACAGACATGCACACACACACATCCCCGTTGGGCGGCGCATTATTGCATTTACTCAAAGATGTTGCATAGTGTACAACTACAAGATCTTTTGTCCACTCTTGTTGGTTATTGTATGTTCAAATATCAAGGAAAACTGTTTTTTCAAAAAACGAGAAATTAAAAAGCATTTATTCCTGGGTTAAATTATTTAAATTATTTTCACAGCTTTCACTTCTCTGTATAAATCTTGCTTATATATCCGTTATCTTCTTCTGGATTTTTTTTTCGGTAACATAGATTTTAATTTTAATCTAGTTCTGATATCTCATACGGATTTTTGCTGTTGCCTGTCGCTAATGTGTTGCATTTCTAGCCAAACCTATGCCACCTTTTGTGTCGTATTTTTTCACAGTTGGTGGTTTAAATATCGTTAGAATTTTTGTTTAAACTTTTTGTTGATAATGATCATTTTAATGACTCATATGAACATCTAGATTTTCGATCATTTTCGTACATATAAGATCTTTTCGATGACACCCGATTTGCGGTATTTACCGTTAAATTGCCGACGGCAGACATGCCTCTAAACAAACCTATCTGTCGTCCCGAAGTGACACTACATCTCCTGAAGGTGAATCGAGATCTATACGGTAGCTTTTTAATCATAAAATCTAGTTGATGTCCGATGGTATAGATCTAGATCTAATTCTGTGATATAGATCTGGTACTATTTTTTTTACCTTGAGGGGCGAACTGTCTCAATTGGCAGTGCGTCTGGTTATATGTAGGTGCCTAGTTTGAGTCCGTTGACTGGGCAAATTAAATGTCGTATTTGTCCCCTACTTGTTGGTTCAGTCAATGACCTTTGGTGTTAGTTCCAATTGCATTGGGCATGCTGGAAAGCTTAATTTCTCTAGTCATCCGTCTTGAAAATTTTTGCCTGGCGTGTTTCACACACCAGAGACGAAAATCTACAGCAACAAAATAAAAAACAATAAAAAACAACAACAACAACACACACGCTCAAAATGAAAAAAAAATGCATTTAGTGAATCATACTATTCCTTGGTGCAGTTTTTAAAGCTATGGTTAAGCTTGTGTTTTAGTCACTAATGATAGCTCGGCCATCGATTAGGTTTGCAATGACTAATTGCGCTAAAAACTCGTACTTGCTTTCTCAAAAGTTGGCAGCTATGAAATGCAAATAAAGACCTTCTCCCACAATGCGCATGAATTTGGTGAAAACGGTTGATGCATACAGGTTTTTTTTTCTGAAATACAGGTTTTTCAAATGAAATATACAGGTTTAGCTTTTTGAAAAGTGGCAGGTCTGGTCATTCAGTCTGGATACAAACTAGAAGAAACGAGGCTGGTGACACACAGACTTGTGTGTCTCAGCCGATCACATTATACTTACATTGCAGAACCAATCAGTAGGGAACAAATTAGCCTGCAGGGAAATGGGTTTTAAGCTCAAACCATCTTTTGGTTCACAACAGAAAGGATAATTTATACTTACTATTTTTAGTCTTTGAATGTAATGCCAAACATGTTTTGAGGTATAGACATATAAAAGTGTAACATCGATCACCTTCCTTTTATTTTAGTACAATATCTGCATAAATTGGCACCAAGCGTAGCAAACTAGCTTTTGATCTCTTCAATCAAGTCATCTCATTTTTTCAAACTTCATGCCTTGAATAGAAGAGATTTAGGCACAATGACTGTAAAAATTGGTGTCAAGAGTAGCAAATTGATAAAGTCATATCCTTCCTTAAACTTCATGCCTTGTATATATACTTTTTGTTGCTTTTTTAATCGTCAGACGACCAAACTGCGGACCCGGTTGGGTGGCTATCCAGATGGCGTTCACCCCGCAGTCAGATGTAACTACATGGTTGCATCCGTCAACATTCGCGGATCACAGGGGTTCACTCAGCCAATCGGATATCTTAAAAGTAGGTCTCTAAATAGCAAATAAGCTGTCAATAGGTTCATTAGGGCTCTAAATAGCAAATAAGCTGTCAATAGGTTCATTAGGGCTCTAAATAGCAAATAAGCTGTCAATAGGTTCATTAGGGCTCTAAATAGCAAATAAGCTGTCAATAGGTTCATTAGGGCTCTAAACAGCAAATAAGTTGTCAAGAGATTCATTAGGACTCTAAATAGCAAATAAGCTGTCAATAGGTTCATTAGGACTCTAAATAGCAAATAAGCTGTCAATAGGTTCATTAGGGCTCTAAATAGCAAATAAGCTTTCAATAGATTAATTAGGGCTCTAAATAGCAAATGAGCTGTCAAGAGATTCATTATGACTCTAAACAGCAAACAAGTTGTATAGAGTTTATTGAGATTTTTGGACATCTTAAAAGTAGGGCTCAGTTGTTAAAACTTGATAGCCAATAAGTTATCGGGGGTGCCTGTTGCCTCATAAGGCACAAGGTATTAATATTTGATGATGCACACACACACACAAATGAATTCTCAAATGTGCATTGAAACTATAGAAACAACATTAATCTCTCTTTAACAAAATTTGTAAATGTTTTGGAAAGGAGATTTATATTGCACATCCACCTCCACCCTCTTTACCAATGCTTTTTCTTAGTTTTTCTCCTTTGCAAATAAGTTTGAACAGTATAAGAGTCAAGTTGATAAAAAAAAAAAAAAAACTGACCACCCCCCCCCAAAAAAAAACAAACAAAACAAAACAACAAAAAAAGCAATAACAAACATTAAAGTGTTGTTGTTCCTTTTTTTAGCCTCCATAACTTTTTAAAGTTCTGATTTGAGTGTTGTTGTTTTCCCTCTCCAGAGTTCCTGCATCCCTCCCCACCTTTAAACCTGGAGAGAACTACTCGCAAGTTGCATGATGGGAAGGTGGACGTTACCATCCGTTGGCAGGCGCCACAGTTCACCGACGGCCTGGATGTGGACAGATACGTGGTACGTTCACAAACTGGGATACGTGATCGTAATTATGTTGATATACATGTTATGTTCACAAATGAGGATACGTGATAATAATTATGTTGACATACTGAGATATGTGGTACTGGTATGTTCACAAACTGGGATACGTGATAATAATTATGTTGATACACTGAGATACGTGGTATGTTCACAAACTAGTAACCTTTGTTTTGCATCCTCAGTGTGTCTTTGTTAAAAAGAAAGTTTTTGTACGGTTGTTTTTTTAAAGTTACATGGCCAAGTTTTGTTTTGTAAATATCTTATTATATGCTTTGTCGACTACTCCAAAGCATTTGACAGAGTACGCCACGATGAGATAATCATGCAACTGACAAAGTTAAAGGTGGATGGAAAGGATCTAAGGGTGATCAAAAACATATATTGGGAACAAACAGCAGCAATGCGAGTTGATGGGGAAATCAGTACTTGATACATGATAATAATTATGTTGACACACTGAGATACGTGGTATGTTCACAAACGAGGATACATGATAATAATTATGTTGACACACTGAGATACGCGGTATGTTCAGAAACCAGTAACCTTTGTTTTACATCCTCATTGTGTCTTTCTTATAAAGAAAGTTTTTGGTGTACGGTTGTTTTTTTTTAAGTTACATGGCCAAGTTCTGTTTTTTAAATATCTTATTATATGTAAAGGGTTCCATCGGCGCATTGGCTAGAGCATTTAGCTTTCATTGAGAGTGCACTGAGATTTGGGTTTTTGTGTGTGTGCCCTCTATGTCAGTCCAGCGTGAAATAGATAGATGAGGCTCTGAAGTCATTGTAGAAGTAAATTGCAGCTAGGAAACTAGGAAATCAATGGCAGCCTGGCTCCTTAATACTGTCTGTCTAGATCTGTCAGGACCCTATCTCTTGGATTCCCTAATGCACTGTCAAAGAGTAACCTTTTATTTATTATGCTTGTAACTTACATGAGAGCTGTTTTTTGTTTGTTTGTTTTGTTTTGTTTTTAATCTTAAAAACAATGTTCTCCACCAGTGTTTTTAATTTTTTTTTCTTGTTGAATTCTGTTGCTTTGTTCATTTTTGTCTTTCATTTGCGTAATTTGATTAATGCTTCTTGACGTTTCCCTTGATATTTGGGTCAAAAAGAAAAGCAAAAGTTTTAACTTTTTAAATGTTTGGGTTTGATGTACAGGTCTTCTGGAGTGATGGACTACCGAAAGCTGGCAAAAGCTACATGCGCCTTCATATGAACAGAAAAATTGTTAAACAAGTAAGTCATACACATTTGCTGTTTTACTTTTGTACATCTAAAACTGAATTTAACGGAATCAGTGCATTTTTGCTGCCTTTTTATAGAAGAAAAAACAAATTTGTTCCTGTTTTGATTGTACAAAATAAGTGCAATGTTTGGTTTGTTTAGTCAATTAAAACAAAATAAAGTTATTTCCAACTTCCCCATGTGATAAATTTGTTCAAAAAAGTATGTGGATGTGCTAATTTTCCCCCAAAAAGGCATATGTCTGAGGTATGCGATCCTGTTATTAGTGTTAGCCCAGAGGTGATATACCAAACAGACTATATTTTAGCCCTGTGGGGATAATTATACAAATTATATTTAGCCCAGTGGTGATATATCAAACTGACTATATTTATTCACATACATGCACTTATCCTTTCTATTCACAGGCACTATTTATCTGGCATTAAAAATGTTTGAAAGTAGTTGAGAGGTTTTTGGTCTGATGTTTATTTCCACCTTCCAACTTTTTCACAGGGCAAGACAAGCTACACCATCCCAAGTTTAGAGCCGGGGATCATGTACTTTGTGCAGGTGGGGCAACTTTCTTTTCAAGCTTGTGAATAATAATGATGATGATGATAATAATATAATAATAGTAATAGTAATAGTAATAATAATAACATTATATATATATATGATTTACAGAGCATCATTGCTAAGAAACTCAGCTCATGTGATCCCATATGTTGTTTTTTTTAAGCTATACATCTTTTTTCTGTTTTTTTTTTTTCTTAAATCCATTTGTCTTCATTCGAGGTAGGAAATTTCGTATTACACACAATATCGATATGAGTTTCGTGGATTTATATTTTTGTGAAATTATATTTTATGAGGATTGCCTATTCTGACTTTGCAGTAGATCTGAAACATTTTTCGTTGTTAAAATAACTACTCAAACAAGAAGTATAACGCTTTTTTCCATCCTCCCAATAGATCCCACTAATCACCTTTAATGACAGTATGTCATGAATGGCTGACACAGAAGTTCGGCATCCTCACCGGACCTGTGTGGTGGCAAATAAAACTTTCAGACACTAATCTAGAGACCCATGCACTTAGTTGCTGACAATGAGAAAGCTATTCAAACCTATCATGTTAGGCTTTTTGAAACTGTGATTTATGATCTACCTATTCAACCCTTTCATGTTAGGCTTCTTGAAACTGTTATTTATGATCTAAATAAAGATATATAAAATTTGCGTTGATTGTAAACTGTGCAATGGTGCGATTCCCAGGTGCGTGCCATTGTTGACTGGAGAGGAAAGTCCATCCGAGGGCAGCCAGCGTCGACCTACATTGACAGTTTTACGGCTCCGTTGCCTGCTGAAGAAGGTAAGTAAATAAATCGTTTTTGGTTGTAGTCAGTCAATCTGTTAATTGATTATCTTTTATTGAAAATTTTTATGGAATTGGGAAATGACTGATTTTACCTTTTTAAAAAATACTTCTAATTTTCACAATATTCTGCGACCTGACTTTACTTGTGAAGTGTTGCTAGAGTAAATCTAGTTGGCATCTAGATGGGTGCATTTTGGTATTTTTTTTTAATGATTTTTTTTTTAAACAACCAAAAAGGACCCATGATATTTTTTTATTTATGAAATTTAGGACTTTGCTTTTGATAAACCCTGTTGAAGATAAACTATTGATTTTTATTAACTCTTTTGGAGGCGCCAACTTATTTTTGTGTGTTTACTTTACAGTCACTGTATAATATAAACTTGGAATAAAATAAACTTTAAGGCTGTCCCTAAGACTTTCATCCTAATTGGTTTCCATTGCGTATGTTATTTCTTACCACTTTTTAAAAATTTGTATTTTATTTGCGGCTAGATATAGAGGGAGAAAGTAGTTATTTTTATAAACTATTTTAGAGGTGCCAACTTCTTTTTCTGTGTTTACTTTACAGTCACTCTTGTCATCACTGTACTGACTCTATCATATTTCCGTCCTCAGACGTGGGCCGACTGCGTGAGGAATTTCTCTCGGAGTCTCGGACCTACAATATCATGGTTGACGAGGCCGTGTTTGTCGGCTCGGAGCTCAAGGCCCGCGCCTCCTGGTCTGTCCACTCTGGTAGGTCACTCGTCATCTTCTCTTTAACTTTGTGATAATTTTATGGTGGGTTGAAAATTAAACAGTTCTATCACCACTCGTCACTTTCTCTCTAACTTTTTGATAAATTTATGGTGGGTTGAGAATTAAACAGTTCTAGCGCTTCTATTCATGAAGATGATGAGGTTGAAACAAAAAAATATGAGACAATTGAAAATAAGTAAAAATTGGATTTCTTTTTATAATTTTTAATTACGAACTGTATTTTTGAAAACGGAAAAGGTATCCTGCAATAATAACTGTTATTGTTGAACCTAACTGAATGAAGTTTTGGAGAGAAAAAATCAATTGTTTGCAGCGATGTCCCTTGTATTTAAAATGGCTATAGATTTTGTAATACACTGAATTTGACAACTTTAGCGCCCTACTCCACACAGACTTAGCCTCAGAGCACCTAAAATTGAGGATACATGACTGTACGTTTTACCAAACGTTCGTACATCTTTATACATAGATATGAATATGCAAACTTTAAAATACTTTTAAAACTAGTACAAGGCATTTATGCGATAATCAATTAACAATTAAAAAAGCTTAGATCATTATTAATTTTTCATTAAAACGCTCAATTACATCACAAAAACAATTTAATTGAGTTCATTGACGAAGAATTCCACAGGTATATATATCACATATTTTAGCATTTAAAAAAAAATTTATTTTCTTATATACATGAAAAGAATTTTTTTTTTACCTTCAATTTAGAACGGACAGTGGAGAAGTACATTCTCTACTGGACCCTGGACGTGTGTGAAGGGGAGGCTAAACATAGAAAAACCCCATCAAGGTTAACTCTGGAGGCTACTACACATGTGAGTATGGCAAATAACATTTTAATTTTATATTTTATTTGATGTATCAAATGATTATGAGTAAATGTTGTTAATAATTGCCTACATATATTTTGCTCTCTGGTATTAAATACTGGGTGGGGGGCTTGTTAGCCCTAGGGCAAGAGCACCAGATTCTGATGCAGAAGGTCGTGGATTCGAACCCCGCTCTTGCCTCTGCATCTCTTACTTCTTTTTTTTCTTTGGTATTTCTGCTCAAATTCAACTTAATGAACATTGTTAGCAGGTTTGATTTTGTCCTTGTTTAGTTCACAAGCTTCGTCGCTGCAGAACCGCTTTGCTCTATGTACCTCTTATTTCCAATGGAGATAGAACAAAGTAGTTCTGAGCATACGGCTTGTAGATATTCAAATAATTTATTTTATTTTTGCTTCTAGTAAATCCACTCATTTCCCTTTACTGGACGTCCACAGAAGCGAGAGTTTGACCTGTTTGGGCTCGAGTCCAGCTGTGTGTACGAGCTGACCATACACACGGTCAACTTTTCCGGGGATCGTGGGGAGGGACAGAAACAGTTCTTCAGGACCCCGCCTTGTTGGAAAACAAACGGTCGCACGAGCAGTGTGATCTGCCGATCCAAAGGTAGGGAGGAATGCAGTTGGAAATGTATAACCCCCATAGGGTCCTTTAAAAATCTTATATCACCACATAGGTAGCAACGTGGCGTATCATATTTCTTTTAGTTTTGAGATCATTTAACTGAAAAATATATTAATAAAACACAACAAAAACGGTTTATTTCTGTGTTTGTAGTACAAACTTTCTGTTACAAGTGGTTGAACAATGATCTCCTGATTGGAAGGTTTGTGGTTCAAAACCCAAGATAAGATGTCAGCAATATAACCTAGTTGCTGACATTGGGCATTACAAGTACAATGCCTTGAACTCTACCTTCAAAGAACATAAAAACTCTCAGTCTCTCGCCTTCTCTCTGTCTTTGTGTACATACATACATACATATATATGTATATAAAACTTTCTTTTCTTCTCTCTATCCAAATAGCTTCGCCCCCATCCCCACCTGGAAACGTGGCGGTCAGTTTGCAGCCCACATGTGCCTGTCAGGCCGTTGTGAGCTGGCAACACCAGCAACAATCACAGCACGCACAGCACTCTGGAGGTCTAGCCTCTGATCACGCCAGGACTGCAGCCGAGCCTAGCGGCTACTCCGTCAGGTGGGGCCAGAGTCGGACCAGTGGCAAAGACATTGCCAGTTTGGCCGTGGTCTTTAATGCCGAGCCGCACAGCATCAACGTTTCAGCGGTGAGTGGGCTGAATTTGTGGTGGTTTGGGTTGTTGTTTTAAAATTTTTCTTTATTATTCTGTTATCTTTCCCTTGCTAATGTCGGTACTGTTTGGGTTGGTGTTAGTACAATGTAACAAGATTGTTTGGCTATCTGCAATGTCTTTATTTTTGTATGTAACAGTAACTAGATAAATAAACTAGACGAACTAAGTTACTGGTGCTAAAACTGTAAAAGAAATTGTGATAACACTAAAAATTACAAGAACATTGCAAATATTTATAATCACAAAACCAACAATATTAATGGTTAGGCTGAAAGTAATGTATGGGCACACAAAATAAACTTGCCAAAAATGCTAACAAAAAACATACATAATGGTAATGATCACAAATAATTTACTGATAATAATTACCTAAATCTAAGAACAACAACAATTGAAAGTTATTCTTTGATGCCAATTGTGTGTGAATTTATATATTTTCAGTTGTTTTTTTCTGTCTGTCTGTCTCTCTCTCCCTCTCTCTATTTTTCTGTCTGTCTCTCTGTCTCTCTTTCTCTCTCTTAAACCAACCCAACAACAACAAATCTTGTCCATGTCTGTACTGTTTGGGCCGGTGTTAGTATAATGTGACCAACTGATATTATTTGACTGTCTGCAATGTCTTTATTTTTATATGTAACAGTAGCAAGATAAACTTAGTGACTGTTGCTGAAACTGTAAAAAAAATATAGTGATAACACTAAAAATTACAAGAACATTGCAATTATTTATAAAATCACAAAACCAACAATATTAATGGTTAGACTGAAAGTAATGTATGAGGCAAACAAAATAAACTTGTCAAAAATGCCAAAAAAATACATAACTATAATGGTAATGATAACAAATAACACATGTATCGATAATAATAACTTAATTTAGCAACAATCGAAAGGTATTCTGTGAGACCAATTTTCCTTAAATTTACGTATTTTCAGTTTTAAAAAAATGCTGACATTGAACATTAAAAGTGCAACGCCTTGAACTATACCTTCAAAGAACATGAAAATTCTCTCTCTCTCTCTCTTTATATATCTTTCTCTCTCTCATATTTTCAGTTAAAAAAAAAATTGGCATGGCTGTCAAGGTGGTTCAATATCTTGCATGCTTTACACGAAAAAGTTCAGCACAGAAATATCGATTCCGTCGAGGTCCATTGGGTGTAATGCATATATTAAAACCACTACTGAATGTCACTAAACTACCTTTATGCTCTCCATCCCTTCCTGTCTCTGCTGGGTGTGTCACTAAACTATTTGTTATGCTCTCCATCCCTCCCTATCTCTGCTGGGCGTGTCACTAAACTATTTGTTATGCTCTCCATCCCTCCCTTTCTCTGCTGGGCGTGTCACAGAGCGTGACCCAGGCTTGCCTGAACTTCCTGACTGCGGGTACACACTACACGGTGCAGGTCTACACGCTCAGCACGCCTGGAGGACGCAGCTCCCCGGCGGTGAGGCACTTCACCACGCCCCGCGGCGTCACGCCCTGCTTCAGCTTCAGCAATGTGGAGGACATGCTCAGAGGTAGGCTAGAAACGATGATATGTCGAGGGGTAGATCAGAAAGGAAGATAGGCTGAGGGGTAGATCAGAAAGGAAGATATGTTGAGGGGTAGATCAGAAAGGAAGATAGGCTGAGGGGTAGATCAGAAAGGAAGATAGGCTGAGGGGTAGATCAGAAAGGAAGATAGGCTGAGGGGTAGATCAGAAAGGAAGATAGGCTGAGGGGTAGATCAGAAAGGAAGATAGGCTGAGGGGTAGATCAGAAAGGAAGATATGTCGAGGGATAGATCAGAAAGGAAGATATGTCGAGGGGTAGATCAGAAAGGAAAATATGCTAAGGTGTAGCATATAATTATGAAGATACCATATGCCGAGAGGTAGGTTAGAAAAGAAGACATGTTTAAAGGTAGGCGAAACGATATGTCTAGGCGTAGATCAGAAAGGAAGATAGGCTGAAAGTTTGTTTAGATATGAAGATATCCCAAAAGGTAGGTCAGATATGGAGATATGTTGAGATGTAGGTCATAAATGAAGATATGCCCAAAAGGTAGGTCAGATATGGAGATATGTTGAGAGGTTTGTCAGAAAGGAAGATATGCTCAGAGGTAGGTCAGGAAGGAAGATATGCTGATAGTTTCACTTGTGGAAATATTGTTCTTTGTTGTTTTTTTTTTTTAATTTATAGTCTGTGCAAAGGTTCTGCGATCCAAGAGTCATTTTTCTGCTTGTTTTTTTTCTCTTGCGGGTGACAGCAAGTATTTGCAGTTAATTGTCAAACAAAAGAAAGTACTGAATTTTATAGACACAGGGAGCGTTACCAACCCGAATATCCATCTATCCATCCATGTAGCTTTTTTGTTGTTTATTAAAAATTTTTTTTTTCTTTTTACAGCAACTGAGATCCAATTGGTGGAAAGGACGAATGGAGGGGACTTGAGAAAACAGACAACTTCAGCAAGTGTGTATCCCAGGAGCTCGAGTGTTTCTCTCCACAGGACAGCGTCTGTTTTCGCACGGACTGTGATGGTGATCCTGGCCCTCACGTGTGTTGTCTCTTATCATGCAGATCTGATTGTGTGAAATCTGATGTTGATTTTGAATATTAGTATACTTACCAAAGCAGGGTCATTAAACGTAAGTGTACGTTTCTGCCAGTGTGAGAAGTAATGTTGATTCTGTATCTATACTGACCCAAAGCAATGTCATCAAACATTAGATACTCAAACAGCTCTGGTAGAGTGAAAACTCGTGTTTAGTCTCAATGTTAGAATTATGTACTTAACTAAGGCAATGTCATCAAACACTAGATATTCAAAGATCTCTGGTAGAGTGAAAACTCGTGTTGAGTCTCAATGTTATAATTATGTACTTAACTAAAGCAAGGTCATCAAACATTAGATATTCAAAGAGATCTGATAGAGTGAAAAATAATGTTGAATCTAAAATGTTAAAATTATGTACTTAACTAAGGCAGTGTCATCAAACACTAGATATTCAAAGAGATCTAATAGAGTGAAAAATAATGTTGAATCTAAAATGTTAAAATTATGTACTTAACTAAGGCAATGTCATCAAACATTAGATATTCAAAGAGATCTGATAGAGTGAAAACTCATGTTGAGTCTCAATGTTATAATTATGTACTTAACTAAGGCAATGTCATCAAACACTAGATATTCAAAGAGCTCTGGTAGAGTGAAAACTCCTGTTGAGTGTGAATGTTATAATTATGTACTTAACTAAGGCAGTGTCATCAACCACTAGATGTGAATCTGCCACTGTTAAAACTGACATTGATTCTCAATGTAAATTTATAATTAAACTATTTAAACTAAACTGAAGTCATCAAACATTAGTGTGTCAAAGAGTTCTACAAGTATGAAACTAATGTTGATGCTGAATATTGGTATGGAGAAACATTTTGTTGTACTGTTTATGGTTCGAGTGAATAAGCTGTTTGTTAATGTGAATTGACACCACAATGTCCTGGTTGTAAGGCCTTTTCTATTTTATTTAAACTCTTAAAAGAGTTGACGAGGTCTGTTGAGGTAATTTTATGTTTATGTATGAATTTTGTGCATGTAGCATGCTTTATATGGTTTGCCGGTGACATCTTTTTTTTGTGTTTTGTTTTAAACATAAAAATTTTCACCTCAGATGATTTTGATGAATTTTGAGAAGTAACTGCAAGGCAGCAAAGTTTGGACCCCTCACGCAAGGCATTATTAATTTTCGAATTGTCTATTGGTGTATCGCTGTTCCATGCTGAAATTACTTATTTGAATGTATGGGAATGGGATGTAAGTTTCTAGGGTGTCTGTCAAACTATGTGCAATATTGTTTGTTGGGTTTTTTTTATAATTACGTGATCGTTGGTATCCTGTCCTCTAGTTTAATTTTTGGATGATTTCGAGATGCTATTTATCTGGATCTGAAATTTTAATTTTGATTTCCTGCATGAATCTCACAAACTTTTTCAGAAATATGGAAGAATTTTCTGTACTAAACAGAACCTGATAGGAATATTATTACCATTTGCATTACCATTACTGGGTAAGGAGAATGGCAAATCTTTCATATCTCGGAGATATTTTATTTTTAGATGTGCCTATCCCATAACGTTAAAATTAAATTTTAAATGTTTTAATTTATTGACAGATTTTTCTTTATCCAAAAAAATTAAATCAGTAGATTCACACTGAGGGCTAAAAAATAAATATGTATATTTTCTTTTCTCTCAAAAAAATTTTTTTTAATGAGATATGCTATTCCAGTGACAGTGTTTAACATAGAAAAGCCTCGTTTTTTGTTCTTGTTTCAAGCCATATGATTCATTAAAGGGTATAGATCTGCACTATCATATTATTATATAAGAATTTATTCTTTTTGTGAAATAAGGGTAAAGATTTGATATGTCGTGTACATGAATATTTTTGTTTGTGAATTAAAGGGTATACATCTGCTGTATCATGTATATGAATATCTTTGTTAATGGATGAAATGGTATAGATCTGCGTCATGTATATAGTTTTTTGACTGTGAAGATATTTTGTACACTTAAATATACATATATATTATATATATATATATACGTCTGCTCTTACCCTGTATACATAAAAAAAAAATCTCAACTAATGCCGCACAATATTATTTGGTTGTTTGTTTTTTTTTTAAACCAAATGGAGAACAAGGTCTGATTGTTGGTAAAGTAATCAAGAAAGAAATGTAAATCATATTTTTTTTGTTTTGTTGTTGAGTTATTTTTAGGTTTTTGTTATGATTATTTGTTAGTGTAACATAGTTCTGAATTCTCAATGCTAATGTTGTCAAAACTCTGTCATGTTTATCACCAATCTTGCTCATAGTTCTACCTAGATCCCATAGGCTTACTATCAGTACGGGGCCCTGGTTAGCCTAGTAGCCCTCTAGCACAATCTCGACAAAGTGCTTCTTGCAGGAAAGAGCATCACTGTAGAACATGTAGAATCATTGTGACTGCTGTCAACCCAGTCTCAAGTAAAATGCAATGAATGTTGTTTTTTTCTTTAGTATTAGACTAAAGCTGATAATAAAATATTTATAACTGATAGTGATACATTTTTTTCATTCTAGGTTTGTACATAGTTATTAATATTAATTTTACGAAAATTTGAATTTTTCCACTGTTTGTGACAAAATGTGTGTCAGTTTCTCAAAGTTGTTTTACATGGTTGTTTTTTACTGAGATTTGTTACTTCGTTGTTAGTTTGTTATACTAAGATATATGTTGTTTTGAAGTTCTCAGAGCAAAAGAAATAATAATTGGGCAGTGCTGTTGAAAGATGTGCCTTCAGATCAATACATTTGTACCTTATACTGGGAGTGCTCCTCTCATCTGTTTCTCTTCCTTTCCACAATGTGCTGATGTTGGATGTTAAACCAACTCAACAACATCTGTTCCTCATAACGAAATAATCATCAATGCATTTTGTGCCTTACAACTCAAGCCTTGCTACAGTTGTATTGAGGCCTGGGGTAATTGTCCCACAGGCTTGAATGAACTGAGAACGTTGAAATCTTTGCCTGTGTTTAATAACAGATGCACTCAGGATACAACTGATCTGTGAGCAGAGACTTCAATGTGTGAGCATGACATGGGGAATCAGTTTATTCGTAATGGGAAATGTTGTGTGGAAAACATAAGAAGCTTGGAAGATCTATAAGAATAGGGGATTATAAATTAAGCATTTTATCTTCTTAGCTCAACACTGCTAATACTTTGTTGAAAATTCCCCTTTAAAAAAAAATTAGTATTAAGCAATTTGCTGCACAAGAGATTTTAATGTGGTGTACATGTCATGGTATTATTTTAATATTGAAAATATTAGAACTTGAAACGGGACAGTTGATTGCTTCTTGTTAAGAGACTTGTTGAACTTATTGAAATGGACGCAGGCAACCTTCTCATTCTAAAACATTCTTTTTGTGTGTGTTTTTCAAATGACGAAAAAATGAAACTAACAACTCTGTGTGTTTTTGTGTGTGTAGGAAGGTTGCCCCTAAGGTGTGAAGGTTTGCTGTGAATAGTGTAGTCATTACATTGGATCATCGCTGTCATCGTTAGCTTCAATACCACAGTGATGCCAATACTCTGTACAATGTATATACATTTTCCATGAAAATTGTATTCTCTCTAAAATTTTAGTAAGCATGGTGTTATATTGTGATACCTAAACTTTCTATTAAAAACGTGCTGATAGATTTTTACTAGAAATAAAATAGTTTTTATTGATTATCGAAAGAAATGACCCATGCCAAAATTACAGCAAATTTAAGATACAATTTGATACCAGCAGGAATGTCTACAGGAGAAACAGCTCTTCGAAAGTGTTCAAGAGCATCCAGTTTCTTTCCGAAAAAATGTGCTTGTCTTAGTATTGTAATTTTATGGAACAGGAATAGTGTAGATATTTTTCTCACCCGTGTCAAATTTTTTAGTATGGATTAGGAAAAATATCAATCATGAATGCGTTTTAAGCATATCGTGGAAAGGGGGAAGATTTTTTGTCATGAACGTTTACATTTTTTGGATGACTTACATGTTTGTGCTACTGCGAAACTTCATATCCTGTGGGAATGTTGCTCGCACTCCCTTCTTTGTCTGAGTAGATTAGGTTACCATTCCTACTGGTGTAGAAGTTTATCTTTGCTTTACTTCTGTTTTCAAGTGTGCATTAACAATAATGCCGAGCGGGAACATGAAACAAAACATTACTGCTCAAATCAAGGCTCCACGCTTGGCATTTGCTCATGTAATGAAAATGACAATTCTGTAATGATATTTAAGGATTTTAAGTAATTTTGGACAGCTTCCTTTTTCCTAAAATGACCACTGCTGTATCTCTTGAATCAGGGTGTATTAAAAAATGACAAATATGAGAAAATGCAAAAATTCAGTAATCCTAGATCAAGATCTGAAGTTGTTTTGGAAAGTTTCTTTTCCTGATGTTGTTCTGAATTTCTTCAGGCAATACATGTGCATATTCAATATTGAAATTACAAAAAGCATTTTTGTCCAGAACATTCTAACTCTTCTATGCAATTTGATTATTTTACCACTCTGTATAAACTACAGATCTGTAAATAGGCATGTATACGTTTTACAAATCTATGAATAGGCATGTATTAGTTATCTGTCTGTAAATAGGCATGCACAGGTTATACAGAGCTGCCTGCAAAGTTTTAAATGCATCTCCCTTCCCCATCATAGCATCACAAGTGAAAGTATATATAGAACCACTATAGGCTACAAGTATACCTCAAATACAACCTAAAGATGTTGCATGCTATTATTATTATTAATCTATGCTACGTTTACAATGCTGGTTGATTTATCTCAAGACGCAAACTGGATACTTAACACATAATAATAAGAATACTACAAATAATAACTGTTGACAATGCTGTATACAAACAATGTTATCAGACTTTATGAATAAAAGTACAAATTCATTTGGTTGGTATCTTCTTGTTTTTTCATAAAGTAAAGACATAAGATTAGAAAAGTTGAACATTTCAAAGGAATCCAAAAATGAGGTTTAAACAGAGCAAACATTCTTTGTCAATAATTAACAATTTTTACTTCATAATTCTACTCAAGAAGTGAAAAAATGCAATACAGTTACTTGTGCTATACATGTCATAGTTTCCAATGCATGGTTAAGGTGGTACTTGAGAGAGAGGGGATGCAGCACTGGAAGCCAAAAAACCATAGGGTTTAGTTTAATATCCTACGTCTACGTTTAATATATTTTTCATAGCTGTTGTAGACATGAAAAGAACAAATGCAATACAGTTCATTGCATGGTTGAGGTGGTACATAGAGAAGAATCTCCAGAGGGTTTAGTTGATACCTCAACATCCGACGTCTCCACTTTATAGGCTACATTGTGACGGGATCCAAGACTAACATCTGACAACTTTATGTGCTGCCAGACAGAGTGGGGAGACCTGGACTCTTGGCTCAGTTGATCAAATAATAGTCACACCAACCCAACCAGTAGGGGATGAAATCAGGCAAATTAATTTTTTACCAATTGTGGGTTTTGAACTGGGGGATTGGGAGAAATCACTTGAGTCAGTTCATGCCCCCCAGAGAGAGAGGGAAAGCAATGCATTGAATTGCTTAGAAGAGTACAATGTACTGTGTAATGTATAGCTAGAACACAGGTTAAGCAATGAACATTTCCTAGTTGAAGTCGGTTTGACACAGAAAGACATGGAAAACGTTACAAATTACTTTGGAATTTTTACATAGGAGGAACTGCAATATTTTGATTGGAATAAAGTACATAATTATATAACCAACAGAGAGGCAAACATTTTGGGCAAGTTTTACGGCAATAATTAATCACTGCACTTTAAGAGGATACAGTATAAAATTTGTTTCTTAATATTAAAAAAAAATAATATGCTTGAGTAAAGAAAATACACATGTAAAATTAATGAATATAGGTTAAGAAAACAATGATTTGACAAAGATATTATCAGCTTTGTTCCCACGCCTGTACACGAAGAGCTCACTTCATATCACAAATCAGGAAGTAACATTTTAAAATCCTACCTACAAAATATTTCTCATGTGGACCAAAAACTACTATCTTGTCTTATAGAGAATTAAATTTGGAAAATGACCTGACAATTACGGACAAGGTACATGTTTTAATTTTCAAAAATTTCATCTCTTGTCTATTTTACTTTGATCATGGTTTTAAAAAGTGTGTTATTGGACACAGTGATTTTAGAGTAAGAAGAATGTTGGTAATGGCACTTGAAATAAAAACATTATTACATGATAGCTACAATCATTCTATTGGTCTTCAGATTTCAAAATTCAATGATGCAATATTTCGTAAACTTACGGATTTTCAGTTTGAACCAAAAAATTGGCAGATCTGGTATAGGTATTTCAAGAGGTTTTGTTTTGTGATTCAATATGCCGTACTGCTATACACAAAAGGTTCAGTCAAAAATAACGATCCTGTTGGCATCATTGAAATTGAAATTCATGGTTCAAACAAGTGGGGAAAGTGTCCTGCGATTGGACTGTTGTCCTCTTCCAGAACCTTCAACTTCGTAAATTTATGTTGCCTCGCTGCTCTTAACCGGACCTATGAGACCCAAACTTCACAGGGCGTGAACCGTTGTCTACCAAGATGGAAGAATGTCAACTACTACTTATACTAAAACTTAGTTTGGGATACGACAGAGAAATTGAAATGTTGGACAAAAATCCAGCTAGCAAGGAAGATTTACCTAGTTTGAAAATGGGCCACAATCATGAAAAGGTCACAATTTTTCGATAGTTTGAATAAAACTTTGAGGGGAACAAATATAAGGCTCTACATGTAATTTACTAAATACCGTACTTCAAAATAATGGTAAATAACTAGTGTACATTTCTTGATAAATAATTTTCCATACCTAACTATCTAATAGCATCAGAATATGTTTTACTTTTGATAAACATGAGCCCATAAAACAAAATGAAAGTGATAAAACATACAAACATGAAATGGGCCTCGACACAGAATCAGTTTTATTGACCCATCATCTACTATCTTTGATTGAGAATGTCACACACTTTACACAAAGGTACTGTCACACACTTTACACTTTTAGCACAGTTATTGTCACACACTAAACACTTTACACACAGATACAGTCACACACACACTACACACATTTAACACTAAACACTTCACCAATCGTGTCAAATGTTTTGTTTTGTTATTGAAGCCACTGTGCGATTAATTGGCCGACCGTCTTACGAGCTTGCACAAGCGCGGCTGGGTCGTCTTCAGCAGCTGGGTACATGTTAGCGCAGTGTGCCGTCCCTGGAATGATACATTGATTATGTCAACGGTTGCTTGATTGGTTGGTTGGTTGGTTGGTTGGTTAGTGGATTTCTTAACATCAAACGGTAATGAGGGGTAATTGGTTTCTCAGCCGGGAAAACGAATTTTTTCCTTAAAGTTTAAAGATGATGATTTGGAGTAGAAAAACAAGCTGAATCAAAAAAATCTTTTTGTTTGATTAATTATGAAAATTAGGATGAAAAAAATGTGTTAATTGATTCGGCATTTGTTAATGGCAAGTACAAAAATATTGACCCAATAGGAAGGACAATTTTTTCAACTAAAATTTAAATCTTTTCCAACTCAACCACATTGATATTTATTTAAGTTTCATAAAAATTGTAAATGGATCATTATGCTTGCAGTTCAGTAAGTATTAAGAAAAAAAAACACCAAACATGATTCCAATGCTCAGGAGGCGTGTAACAACTACTATTAAACCCGTCTAACCTGGAATTAGGATGGCCTGAGCTTGAGGCAGACTCTTCGTGATGCCGAGATAGTGCCAGGGGTCGATGTCTCCGTTGACAAACACGACGCGGTCCTGGGTGTAGTTCCGCGCCCCGTATCCATCGTTGGTGTGCGCCACGGCGCGTGCGATGAACGACGAGTTGAACTTGATATTGAAGATATCCTGGCACTGCTGGGTCCAGAAACTGCAAGGGTTAAAATAATGGGTTGTAGTAGTGAGTAAGATGATAACTCAAGAACCGCAAGGGTTAAAATAATGGGTTGTAATAGTGAGTAAGATGACAACCCAAGAACTGCAAGGGTTAAAATAATGGGTTGTAATAGTGAGTAAGATGACAACCCAAGAACTGCAAGGGTTAACCTTTTTGCAACTCTGATAATGGGAAATAACTTTTTTACAACCATTCATAAGGACATGGTGCGTCTGTAAGGTATAACAGACGATAACACGCGAATTTTCCAACACACCCACTCACTCAATAGGGAATGTGTGCTTGAAGGGCTGGGCCTCGGAGTCTGAGGACTGGTACCAACCGAACTCGGTGCATGTTTGGTAGGTCCATTGCCGACCTGGTGGGAACAGAAAAAGAGAGAGGAAAGTTTGAAGGTAGATCTTACCAAGACATTTAACTGATTCAATAAGTACTATAAAAAAGTTTTTAAAAGCTGAAGCCAACTTAAAGTTCAGACCATAAGCCAGGATTTACTGTTATTAAAAACAGGACAAAATTTGACCTGGAGTGGTGAGTGATGAATTAATACCATTTTAAAATATGCTTGATATTTCTGGTATTCTTCTCTGCCCTAATCTGAAGAAAACAGAGCTTTCCCAAGCAGACTGTTTAAAAACAGGACAAAATTTAGATAAAATCCAAATTTAAATGCGATTATTTTGTAATAACACAACACATTGAATCAAAACGCTTAGTGTTTTACTAAAACGTTCAACGTGTTTTTGTTTTTTAAGACAAATTGTATATCAAAATGTAGGTATTTAAAAGAGAAATCATGCTAGGAATCTTACTTTGTCACACAAAGGTCTAATACATGGTAAATAAGCAAAATAAACTTTAGAAAAACCTACTATGAAAAATCAGAAGTGTCAGCGAGAAAAAAAGGAAGAGAAAGAGCGAATTCGTACCTCCTTCTGCTGCTTCGCTCGACCAAGCCACGTCCCTAAGGGAGGCAATCATCTTGCTGTATTTGAACTCGGTGCAGTTTTGGGAATACGTCTTCAGCATGAGAGAGTTCACCTGCAACAGAGAGTGGTGTAGAGTCATGAGTTTGTACTACATGTAGCTACGATTTTGGTATATATATTGATGACGTAACAATACGGAAAACAACGGTTACTTTTCGTACATGACCTCCAGCCCTGAATACATTCAAACATTAGCTTCAGACGCAAAAGGTCTGTGGTTCGAGCCCGGTTATTTAACTTCCTACTGGTTGGGTCTGTGTAAGTTTAATGAGATGGGATCGGCTGAGACAAGAGTCATGGTATCCCCGCCCTGTCTCGTGTGTGGCAGCACATAAAATTGTCAGACGTCAGTCTCGTATCTGTCCACAATATAACCTATACAGTGCTTATGTTGGACGTTAAACCAACTTAACTACAACTACTCACTCACTTCTCAGCTCGTCTTGTTGATTAAAAATGCCAACTGGATCTTTATTCTATATAAAAGACAGGTTGAAAATAGAAAAATCTATGCAAGGAAATTTATAAACTTGGTTTAGAAATGTATTACCTTCACAGAAATAGCTTAAAAAATACAGCATATGTCTTACAAGTTTATAATGCAAACATATATTGTATTCACCATAACGAGTTGAAAGAAACAAAATGTCCGTCGTACATACCTGAGCATATCTGTGCAGTTCGTCTCCGAGAGCTTTGTTGGTCATGATGCCGCAGACAGTGTCGATGGTGATGTTAGTTCCCGCACCACCCTAGACAAACCCGAGAAAGATAATACATATTTTAAATTTTTCTGTGAGCAATCTTTTTCTCATCTTATCATATTTTCAGATTTTAAAAACAAAAGATCTTTTCAAAATTTCAAAACTCAGTTGAATTTAGGTTTATAAAAATTTAGTTTTCAGTCCTCTGTAGTTACCTTTATATCCTCCCTTTCAATTTAAAAAAAAAGTAGTACATAAAAATTAAAAAAAAAAAAAAAGAATTGGCCCATTGAAAATTAAAAAAAAACACTTTTATCGTTGTTAACCCTTATTGTGTTTATTGTTTCATACCCATGTCTGGAAATCATAGGGTCTCTGTGAGCCCCCACTTGTTAAAAATCAATATGGATATTTGAGGAATACATACAATTTCAACGATTGAATACATAAGATTTCAAAGGAAAACTCCCATCTAAGTATTTTCAATTTAAATAGAAAAACAAACACTTGGCGTCTTTTTTAACCCTGTAGATGCGATTAGGGCTGAAAAGAGGAAAACATTTTGATTATTCAATATGGATATTTGAGGAATATATACAATTTCAACGATTGAATACATAAGATTTCAAAGGAAAACTCCCATCTAAGTATTTTCAATTTAAATAGAAAAACAAACAATTGGCGTCTTTTTTATCCCTGTAGATGCTATTAGGACTGAAAAGAGGAAAACATTTTGATAATGTCAAAACCTTTTAATAGTTGGTTTTGTGAGCAGATAAACTATAAGTGAACGAACTTTGCTCACCTCAAAGGCCCTGTTGTCTTTGTTGTATTGCACGACACCCTCAAAGTTACCAGCCAGGGTGGAGAATAAGTTCGCAATGTCATTTTTCTCATTGACATCAATGTCGTCGCAGAGTCTGCGGGAAATAAGATTAAATTAAAAATGACGCGTCTGAATATCTTTGATCTAAACTAGTGCCAACTCAAGTCCCACGTGAATCAAAATGAGGTTAAAAATAAGATACAAATAGTTTTGCTAAATTATTTTTTCTCTAAAAATGATGAGAATCACGAATTAGAACCAGATTTACAGGCAATCGAAGTTGTTTTGTAATGGATTTATTGAGAATTAATTAAGACCACAAGGGAAAATCAACCAAACTCCAATAAATTTATAACAAAATTTTTTGCAGATTAGAAAAATTCATCTTTTTATTTTTTCAAGGAAAGGTCTTACAATCACCACTCAAATGTTTCTGATAAGACCCCCTTGAAAGAACAGTGGGACTATGAAATATTACATACTAAAAAAACTATTATCTATGAGCATCTATTAATTTTAAACTTCAATTTCCAATGTAAAGGAAATTCTAACTATAGAGTTGATCCTTTTCCAGATGATTTACAAGCCAACTTCAAATCTCTCACGCTCTCTCCTTACTAAGTAATACAATTTGGACCATAACATGAATCAATATTATAACACACACACATACACAGATGCTGATCACATCTAATATGCGCAAAACGCTCTATCTTTATCTTTCTATATATCTTACTCACTCTGTCTTTTCCTCACCCCTCTCTCTCTCTTTCTTTCACCCTCTCCTTCACTCTCACACCTCACTCTCTCTCTCTCTTGCTCCCTCTCCCCCTTCCCCTTCATCTCCCCTTCTCTGTCTCTCCCCCCACCTGAACATAGCCTTGAGCTGGCTCCGCCCTGCCTGTGTGGTCAGCAGGTTCTGGATGGCAACGTTTGCTGCCGTGATGGCGTCGTTACAGCTCCCACCGGATGCTTTGAACGTGTCCAGGGAGTTCTGTACGACTTCCAGGTAGCCTGTACGTTTGCCGCAGTGATGGCGGCGTTACAGCTCCCACCGGATGCTTTGAACGTGTCCAGGGAGTTCTGTACGACTTCCAGGTAGCCTGAGGTTTCAGCAAACAAAGTTCGATGTTTAAGAGAGAGGGGAGGGAGGGAGAGACTAGGAGGGAGAGAGAGACAGAGAAATAAGCAGACAGACAGAGAGTGCGGTGGAGAGAGGGGAGGTGAGAAAGTGGAAGTGAGAGACAGAGAAAGAGAGATAAAAAAAAAGGGGGGGGGGGTGGCTAGGAGAGACATTGGGAGATAGGCAGGCAGTTAGAGAGTCAGAGAGTGGAGGAGAGAGAGTGAAAGAGAGAGAGAGAGAGGTGGGATGGGGAGAATTGGAAGAGATATAAGGAAAGAGAGAAGTGCATATATAAGGAAACAGAGAAGGAATTGGTTTTTCAACTCAAAATTCAGCTGGTACCCACGTAAAATCCCGCAATGGTTACTTACTGTGGGACAGAAGTGAACATTTGTTCCACCAACACTCAAAATAAATAAAGTAAAAAAAAATTACCATCAGACCTAGTTTCTGGTTACTCATCAAATCCGTTAACTTTTATTTAAGCAGGGCTGTCAACACAAGTTGTTAGGGCCCACATAGCTCTCTTATTCTGCCTCATTTTTGGAGGGGCGGGGTAGCCCTGGGGTACAACATCAGCTTTTAGGGGAGGGTAGCCCTGGGGTACAACATCAGCTTTGGTGCAGGAGGTCCGTGGTTCGAACCCCGCTCTAGCGACTCGTCCTCTACTGGTTGGGTCAGTGTCAGTTTAATGTGACTGTCTGAGACAGAGTCATGGTATTACTGTACTGTCTCCATGTGGCACCACATAAAAATTGTCAGACAATAGTCTATATAGTACTGACAATGGGCGCTAAACAGCAACACTTCTTTCCGCCTCGTTTTGCCTAGCCCCTCAGCCTAAACAAATGTAGCTGTACTATCTTACTATTTTACTCCTAGCCTGTGCCCCAAACAAAATTGGTTCAAAGGAGTCAAAGCTATTTGGGTCAACAGCCTTGCTCATATTATAGAAGTCGATGATCCCAACACTATCAGCCAAATAACCTTTTTGTTACTAAGATTACAGGTGTTGCTGATAATGAACTTTCACAATGTCATATCAAGGGAGGGTCGAGAAAGGCTCAGGGTTAAAAAGCTTATCTAATTTTGCTGTAATCTTTGCCTGTCAGCACGATGAGATAACAATACTACTCAAAATCAACACAACTGAAGGCCATGTGATCAGTTTATCATTATTTAGTATAAAGTTCAGAATTAGGTCAGCTGAGTCCTATTGCGTAGAGGTACACAGTAAAACACACTTTCTCATTTGAATAAGCTCAAGTTTTCAAATTTGTGAATTTTACAAAAAATTCTTTCTATATTAGTTTAAAATCTAAGAGTAGTAGATAAATTTTTCTACATTATTTCCAATAACAAATCTTTGGAGTAAACCTTACTGTATCTCCAATCCTAGTCTCACCTCTCCCTATCTTTCGCTCTCACTCTCACTACCCTCCATAAAAAAAACCACACCCACACACAAAAGATCAAATCCCAAACCTTTAAAGTTGACTTGGGCCAAGAGCGGCGCGCTGGTAGAGACTGCGCCATCAACCAGGTACGGAAATTTGATACGGAACCAAGCAGCCAGAGACCCTGGGAATAAACAACGATGATGAAAATAAATGAATGGATGCAAAGCTTTTTAATTATAAAATTACTCTCTGTGCAGAAAAGACGGATTATTGTGTTACTTACCATTTTCCCACCACACCGCACACATATGCTGCTCAAAGGTATGCTCTTGTGCTAGCACTTCTTTCAATTGATCTGCACATCTTACATTTTGAAACAATTAAAATCAATTATTTAATCTTTAATAAATTTCTTGAAATTTCCCAAATAGTGTGCACACAAGTAATAGCAATTAAACCACGCAATGTGAATAGGTTAACATTACATATTTTGTTTTCAGAATATTTTGAGAGGAATAAAAAAAATCTGAGAATTCCACACCATTGATCGTGTTCCAGGGTACGCATCAACCAACCTGGGTAGGATCCTCCGAAGATGATGACTTTCTCGGCACCAAATTCCGTCTTTTTTGCGTGGATAAAGGTGGCCAGGTCGTACAGAGCTTGCTCACTGGACAGGTACTGGATGTTCTCCAAGCTCGTGTCTCTGGAGCCAGGAGGGAAACCAGAAGTTCACAGTATAAGCCTTGTAATTATGCATTATTAATAACCATCAAACAGGATGGGGTATATATATAACATTTTTTAATGTATTATATAAAATACAATTGATAGAAAAAGAAAAAAAAAGTGATTGGTTCTTGTTCAGTCGTTCTGACTAAATGATGTCAGGTCTTGAAAAACATGTCTATTACATATGGAAAAACTATATGCGCCTTGCATACTGTAATATAGGTATAAATAACACTTTCAAAGATTGTCAAAGCTTTTTAAGAATCTATGATTTTATAACTATTGTACACCATGATTTACTACAACTCCCTCGCTATGAATCTGAGTAAATTTTGTAACAGATCACACAAAGTTCCCACTCACAGCGTAGGGTGACTGTCGCCGTAGTAACGATGCTCCAGCTGCAGACAGACCGCCCCGTAGTTCTTGGCGTACTCGATCCACGTTCCCTGGACGTTCCAGATGGGGTTGGCGGTGCCTTCTCCTCCAATCATGACGAACAAAACTTTCGACTTGGTCGCACAGGACTGAAAGAATCTCTGTAAAATAAACAAACGAACAAAAGTTTAGGGAAGTAAAAAAACAACACACACACAATAATTTTATAATGATTAGGATTATGCTTTTCTGTAACTCTTTGTCTTAAATTATATATCGTCATTACTTTTTTCATTACCCTAGATATTGGTGATGAATAAAAAGCAATGACAATATTTTGTTATCTCAAGTGAGGTACCGACATTAGAAGCACTGATATCATCAGCTAAAAACCTATCATACATGTTCTTTCTTTGAGCACAGATATTTCATAGTTCAGACACAACAACTGATAATATTAGATATGTTTCAAAGACTACAAATTTTTGTAAAAACATTAGTAAATCTTAAAATTACCCAAAATAAAATGTCTACCTCTTTCATTCCAATAACAACTTAGGTGCAACCACATGTTTCTGCCCTATTCCATAAGTAGGCCGTAAAATAATCAATATGTATTTATGTCTCGTCTGTTTCCAACTAAAGTATAATTCTAAACTGTACAGTACAATACCTGCTTCCATGTTCTGGTATCCTGGGTATCGAAGTGGTCAAGTTTTTGGATGAAGAATTGGGCATCAGGCAAATCATTGTGGACTGCAACCAGTTCCTCTTTATTGAGGTGATCAAGTGCTGAGAGGAAAAAATTAGTATGATGGAAGATGGATTGATTTGATACACATTAAGAGAGAGAGAGAGAGAGAAACATAATGAGAGATAGTGGTAAAGATATATAAATACTGTTACTGCTTAGCGTCCAACGGGACTGACCCACATAACAGGACGGAATGGAGATTAGGAGTCAAAAATGCTGGCCGCCTGCTGCCTACCCCAGTACCTGGGACACCCGCAGCAGATGACAAATAAACACAGGATAGTGAGTGAGTGAGTGAGTAGAGATAAAAATTACTATGGATGAAGATGGATTGATTTGATACACATTAAGAGAGAGAGAGAGAGAGAAACATAATGAGAGATAGTGGTAAAGATATATAAATACTGTTACTGCTTAGCGTCCAACGGCAGCACTATATACACTATATTGTGGATGGGTGATAACTTATGTCTGACAAGTTTACACACAGTGCGAGTACACCATGAATCTGTCTCAGCCACTGAGCCAGTCACATTAAACTGACACTGACCCAACAAGTTGGGGAAGAGTAGACAGAACAGGGCTCGAACTACCGACCGCCTGCATTAGAATTAACATGCTCCATAGAGAGATAGAGAGAGAGACAGACAGACATAGACAGATTGTACTGGGACAAAGAAAGGGGAACAGAAAATAATAGAATCTAGATCTAAGTAGTTTGATAAAGTATTTTCAGATATAGATAGGCCTTAACATGGGTATTATGAGTATTAGATCTACACTTCAATTTAACCGAGGGATCTAGAATCTAGATCTAGATCTAAACATTTCCTTTAGGCCTACCGGGAGCTCCCAAGAATCCACCTTTTGGTCGACCACGAAGAAATCGTGGGATGTAAGCACTAGCGCAGACTATAACTACGGTCAAAACAATTAACCGAAACAAGGATTCCATTTTGAATGTATGTTAGGATAACAAAAGAGCTTGAAATATTATATTTTGTTCAAACCAGTCGATGTTTTGGATACTGATTATGACTAGATATATACAATGCGTGTGATCACAGATCCAGACGAACAGCTCTATTTTCTTCCATTTTACATCCACACGATTTTGTCACATGACATCAAATTTTGTATCACATGACATGGAGTACAAAACTTTTTTTAGATCACTTTGCAGTGCGCCCAGAGACTAGCTATTTGCGAGACGGTTTACCAAGTAACGCCACAGTGTCAAAGAAATGGAAAGACTGTCTGACGCTTGCTGGGGGGTATGTCGTTCTGGCATTACTGCGGTTGTAGGCCCATCTGAGAGTACTTTTTCAAAAAGGGATTAAAGAAGAATACATGTATCATCAATTTTAATTTGAAAAATGGATGATTGAAGGAAACCTTTGGAGCCCAATACACCTTTATCAAGAAAACAACCCTTACTTTTTTTGTTTACGATATCATTACTCTTCTGGCTGAAGTGGAAAAGAAAAATACGATGTCGGAAGCAAACATTTCACCGGTTTAATTGTGCTGGTCGACCAATATAATTGAATCGGCTATTTTGTTAGTATGTAAAGTTTACGGAGAAACTAAAAATTATAATCTCAAACACTTAACATCTTAAAATATGCTGGATGACTTTGATAGCCTAAATCACAAAGGGGGGAAAAAGTGAGTCTGCTGGTACGTCGTGGATGCCTCCAACATCTCACAGATTAACAGAGTTTAATCTTCACCCCTGCATGACTAGATGTGGGCCTAGACCTAGATCTACTGACCCAACGATCGTGATAACAATAAAATTATTGTTCCCAAGGGAATCGAAATAATGAAACCCAGTTCGCCAAATGATGAATATCGTACAGAGTAAATAAATAAAATAATGCCTTGAGGTGGAAGTATTTATTACCGTATAGAAAGAAAATAAAAAACACGAACAAAATACATTTTGTTGATACAATCTTAATAATTTAATCGTGCGATGTAAAAAGGAAATGGTGGTGGTTAGATTAAAAAATAAATATGTCTATACGCGTTTTAATCTAATTTGAATTCCGAAAACACTCTTACAGGAAACATTCGGGAAGAAACATCGGTTTATAATACATTGTTGGTTAACCGTGAGATTTAGGGAGGAAAATGAAGCAGACAGAAAGATTAGATCTAAAAAAATGATGAAAATGAAACCATCCCTATGTAGGTGACAACTGTGTGTTCTAATAGCCTGAGGCAGATATGCTGTGGGAAAGATTGGAAATAATACGATAGCGAAATATCTCATTAAAGTCATTAAAAAGAAAACGATTTAGAGAGAACTTTAGAAGTATTCGGCGCCGGGAAATTTGATTTGTGTCCATCAAAACGAATTTAAAAAAGTAGAATCAAGTAAACTAATCTTCAGGAATGAGTGCCCGAGGGTTTTTTCTTGTGCTTTTTAAATTCAGGGTACCACAAATCACGTTTTCAACTATGTAACAAATCCGCATAATGTAATTTTCAGAGGCGGCTCGTGCGTAAAAACACAAGTCGGGCAAAGTGGCAGTTGCACTATTAAAAAAAATTAATCAATAAAATTATCTAATTCCGTGACTTGATTGCCAAACAAAGGTAAGCTTAGACAAAAAGTTTTTTTCAACAACAGCGTTAATATTAAAAAAAAAGATTAATCAATAAAATTATCTAATTCCGTGACTTGATTGCAGAACAAAAGTAAGAATATAAGCTTAGAAAAAAGATTGTAATAGTTTTCTTCAACAACAACACCGTTAATATATTAAAAAAAAAGCTTTTCAGTTGCTATCTAAAAAGCCAAAATAAGTTATACTTCAGAAATACACGCAGTATCATTGAAAAATAATACTAGATTTATAAAAGCATCGAATATCAATTAAAAAAAACCAACAACAAAACATTTTCAATCTTAGTATTTTTATTGCTATTTTACTATATATAATTAATATTTCAATAAATCTATTTTTAGATGTGCCCAGATGGTCGGGCTGACCAATATGAGTAACTAGTGGCAAAAGACCTCTCCCGTCAAGAGGCAAAGCAGGGCGGAGCTTAAAAAGGTGAACGCCCTAAGTTCACCAACCGGTGACCACCGACCAAAAACTGGCCGGTCCCCTAAGGGTAACGTCATACATCTGCTCCCGTCCCACTGGTTACGCAATAAGACCGTGTTTCCACTGAAACAGAAACGAACCGACCCAAACCGACCCGACCCTACAAAAAACGGCAATGAAAATAGCACAGCCACAAATAACTAAGAAATCATAGAGAAGTCCGCCAAGGTGTTTCCACCAAAACGACCCGCCTCCGGCCGACTTTTTTCGAGTCGGTTGGAATACGGTTTGCACCATTTTTGACGGGTCGTTTGGGTGACTCATCAGCCACAAGCCTGCCACGGGTTAAAAAAATTATTTTATTTTAAGGAATTTTTCAAAACCGATTTCATATTCGTGATCAGCGCCCTCAAATTAGCAACGTCTACGCGTAAACAATAGGTTTTGATGAAAAAAATAAAGATTTTAGAATTTGTTTAAAATTAAGTTTATTTTTCTTACTACCGGTCCCTTTTCACTTTTGCCACCACGTGGGAAAACCCAACGTGCCATTCCCCTTTGGTGTGCAACCTGAGGGGTCGAGTCATTGAAGATGACGGGTCGTTTCTGGTTTAGAGTTTGGTAGGTGGAAACACAAAACGGAAACGAACCGACAAAAAACGGTCCGGGTCGGTTTGGGTCGAGTCGTTTCTGTTTTGGTGGAAACGCGCCCTAAGGAGGAAAAGTCGTCAGGACTCGAACAACGGACCTCACTGCGTCGGAAGCCGATGTTCTACCCGAGGGCTATCCAAGGCGGGCATTTTCCTAACCCCCTTGTAGTATTCCCAATACAAAAAATTGACTTTGACCCTAAGGCTTTCCATATAATTCATAATACGCCAAGAGGGGCTAGCCCGACTTGGCTAATTTTTCTAATAACTTGAACCAAATTCTTTTATATTTATTGAAGTAATAACTCTAGGCCTCTGCGTTGATTCAAGCAAATCTCTGGTAGTCAGTTTAATTTAAACATGTACATGTATGCCCCCAATTAATATACAATCAGTGTTTAAACCGAAAAGTTTAAAACCAGCTATGAATTAAATATGCTTTGGCATTAGTGCAAACAGGCAGTACAATATGACCGAAGATCACAGATTGAAAGTAAGCTTAATAGAAATATGTGCCGAAGATTGAGTGTGTGACTGTGAGACAAGCCACAAAGGGGTGGGCCAATGTGGAGTCATTTTCAGGCATATGAAAAAATGTAGGTTGCCGTCTATTCACGGTCTCACACACACAGAGTCCTTGACAAGTTTTAAGTTTCGTCGAGCTGAGCCCCTATATAAATATCAGAAAGATCGACACTGCTCACAAACAAGTAAGGATCATCATTATTATTATAATTATCATTATTACATGTTATTATGATATATATTTCGTAGGCTACTCATTTTGCCATTAATTTATTTTGTCACTCATTCCAAATGCTATTTTAACTGTTTTAACTTTTAGTATCTGCTAAAATATCTCGCGGTTTTGTATACATAACTCCCCGAGCTACACTGGTTCAACAATTCCAAGTGGCGGAGTGGGAAGATGGCATTATGCACATGTTTATAGCCTGGCACGGTTTTTTATGAACATACACTGGTTCAAAGAATGGCATTACTAATGGTTTGTAGCTAACAGAGTATTTTAAAATATTATTGTCGAAAGAATGATCTACTTTATCAGGGCCATTCTTTAAATCTGAAAGAACAACACATTTCTCACTCTCGGTCTCCCAACTGTGTAGTTTTTTTTCTGCAACACGCTCGTGTTGTGTGAGCAAGTCACCCTCCGATAAAATTAGCTCACCTTCTCCCTTACTACAAGACCGTTAGACAGACCCTGTAGCTAAGGAGCACCGGTGGTCGTGTGGTTTAGAACCTAGGGTTAGGAAAATGCCCGCCTTGGAGAAAGGGGACTCTACTCGGCACTGCGTTATTAAAAAATTTAAACAGTTTGTCGCTGATGTAGATCTAAACCACGACGCGCCCGGAAAGAGCGTTTTATGGTTTTTTTTTCTTTTTAGTTGCATATTTTGATGGATACATTTTTTTTTGATTTTAATTTTTGTCATATTATTACTTATTATTTAAATTGTATTTTTTGTAAAACAACCACTTTTTCGCGAGACAGGTCGGACACTACCCACCCTGCCCAAAGGCAACAATCGTCCTCGGTAATTTTACACCGACTTAAATGTCATAGTTTTCGACCGATCGCGATTGCAATCAGGCACCTGGCAAAGAAAGCAATATTGTCTATCACAGAGCCAGGAAGGGATTGCTTCTTTTCTGGTCTTTTAATCAACACGAAGATATACAGTATCATTTAAACTCAACCTGTAAAGCATGCATTCGACCGTATTTAATTTAAAAAATGAAAAAAAAAAAGAAAGATTTCGAAGTATATGTATTGGAAAAACACACCCACACCCACACACATGTATTCTGAATAATTATACCTTTCTTTTTCGTGTATTCAAAACGATGACCTAGTTTTTTTGTTTTTTTTTTTTTTCCTTTAAAACTCGTGTTGTGTCTCTTTGTTTGTCGTTATTGGTTTTGCTCATTCTCTAAGCAAAACGAATAGATGGAATCCACCAGTTTCTATAAAAGGCCAGGTGTCTGGCACTACTCGGAACACTGGAACCAGACTTCACAACAGGTGAGCAGAGTCTAGACAGACAGACACAGCTTATAAACCGTTCGGTCTGTTAAACAATGTGAGAGGGGTAAGTTTGTTAAAATAATGACTCCGTACAAATAAGCGGACTATTTAGCATTCGTAATTTAATTCAAGAATACATAAGTCTGATAAGTTTTAACGCAGACTATGCTCTGAAGGAAAAAGACTTTGAGTTAACATTGTAAATAGTAGGGCCTATTATTAATCTTTATGTTGAAATTATACCTTTGTATTTTCTTATCAATGTTAAATTTTTAATTCACTCTGTTGTATGAAGAGGGTATTTTCTTAATTTCCCCTTGAGCGATTGATAAAGATTTCTCAATTTTGTAATCAGTATTATAATATTCTGTATTTTACTACAACATTTGCTTACTTCACTAGGTGTAGATAATAACCGAGGACGATAGTGCATTGTCCGGAAATAGCCGGAAACAGACCGAGGCACGCAGACAGCTGCAGACGACAGAAAGGTCTACTCGAGGTGTAGAAAACATAAACGGACGGAAAGACAAAACATGAAGAGTTCAACTTGCCCGCGACAGAAAAAGCCGAAGTCAAACAGCATCTGGGTATGATTATGAACCGCAACTATGTTGTTGTTGTTGTTGTTGTTGTTGTCGTTGTTGTTGCTGTTGTTGTTGTTGTTTTTGTTAATGCGTTTATTCTGAGTATTAATTACGTTCATCTGGGAAAAAAGTATAAAATTTAAAAGATTGTTTTCCAAAGAAGTAAGATTTACGCTCGTATTAGGTCGCTGAAACATAAATTTTCTATTTATGTACCGGTAATTATTACTACTAGATTAGCAAATTAATCAAACATTTCCTCTTTTGTGATAAGAAATACAGCTATTCAGAGCTTCACAAAAGACATGCATAATAATGTTTGATAATAATCACATAAATTATTTAGTATTCTAAGATAAGCCTACCACGTATCTTAAACTATGTACATGCATTTTCCTTTTTTATGTAAAAACTTATGTCACCCCCCCCCCCTCCCCTTGTGATGATGTTGGGTGTTAGACCAACTCAACAACAACCCTCCCCCAAAAATAAAAATTTTTTTAAATTAAAAAACAAAATAAATGATCCACTATTTTAACCCTCTCCCCTGTCCCCTGCACCACCTCCTGGTACTGCCTCCCCAGATGCTGCGAGCAGACACGCTAAAGTTGCTCCTGATGCACGCCCTGATTATCTCCCCTACCAGAAACTCGGGCAGAGTGACTTCCCCTGTCCTAAACTTGATGTTTCTCACCGGAAGTCTCGTCGTGGCCGAGAAATCCACGCCTCAGCCAAAACAACAGTCAATGGTTGCACAATATCTAGATCTAGAAACGACAACAAGTTTTGATATGATGTTGGATCCAATGGATGTGAATGCCTTGAAACATGTAGAGGTTGGGCCAATGAATAAAGAAACTGATCTTTCAAGTAGCTCCGGTGGTAATGAGGTCTCAAGAACGTCTTTTGTTGATATGGACAAGAGTCGTCAGGGAAATGTGTCAGGTCTTAGGGAGACAGGAGAAAGTGCCGAGGAAAAGACGGATAGTAATAGTCCGTGGAACTTTACTGATTTTCAAGAGAATGAACAGGCATCGGAACAGTTAGGTGATGTCATGCCTCTACAAACTTTAGAATTTGATCAAACAGAATGGTCTGAAGAAGATTCATTAGACTCGGATGGTTTAGTGCCTGAAAACACCTCAAACAGTTCTAGACCTGGTGTAATGTTCAGACGCCCGCTGTTGACTGATGTGACAAACAAATCGGCTTCAGGTGTGCTGTCCATGCATGCAACAAGGATGCACGTGCCTGAAGAGAACGCCACAGGATCACTGTCTCTTGAAAGAAGGGCATCAGAGTCTCTGCCTTTTAATAGAACAAATGTACCGGTATTTATTGATGAAACCGCAGCAGGAGATTTGTTGTCCATTGGCGCAAGAAAGTCGACCACGTTTAGAGCCGAAATGATGGGAAATAGCATTCTAAAGGCTGCAAACGCTACAAAGCGAGTGGATGAGAGTTCATTGTCGTATAGCACGACAGTTAAGACTAATACTGATGTGAAAGATGCAGAGTTTGACTCTGTCACAACAAGAAGTTCTCAGTCCTGCGCTCACAGGTGTACAGACGACACGAACTTTCCTTGTTCCTGCGATGAAACGTGCGTGGTGCATAAAACTTGCTGTGCCGACTTTGCCCAAACTTGCGCCGGTCTGTTCAGGCGAGCTGTCACCAAGTTTAACCATCTTCTGTTTGCATCGGTGCGCTGTGATGTTTTGTCCTCGGTCATCATGGTGGAATCATGTCCGTCGCCATCACACTCCGAAGATAACGATCCGGCTGAGGCAGATACAGAACACTTTGAAGCGATTTTGTCCTCTGGGGTTTTGTATGATAAAAATCCAAGTGAAGACCACGAAGCAGATTCTTTGTCCGAGATTCTATCCAATGCACCTGTCACAGATTACGAAACAGGAATTACATACGCGAATGTCAGCATCTACGAATGCAGCACTCGCCGTAACGACATTTCTGGTTCCAACCAGGCCTCAGATGGCCGTGCAGGCGTCTGGCAGACTCAGATTGGTACAAGCAATGACTATTTTCAGAACAAGTTGAGCAATATCCTACGCAAACTGGACCTTTCAACCTACTCGTACATCCCGCCTACAACTTACCCCGCGTGGGCCGGGTCTCTCTGTTTCAGCAACTGGACCCTGGCTTGTATTTCCCGAATGTCCGGCCGTCTGGACTCGAGCGGTCTGACCTGTAACACGAGCGTGAGTGAGTACTACAGGCTCCGACATCTCCTGCCGACCTTCCCCCTCCCCGACCAGCGGAACGGCCATGTCGCCTGCGCCATGTGCCTCGCGGACTTTCAGAAGACGTCGGGAAAAGCTCATCGCTATCTCATTGACGGACCAAAAATTTTCCCGTCCAAGACCGATATCCCTGGTGTGTTCGAGTATTCCCTCCACAAAGATGAAGGGGTTCGTTTGGAAGAAGCGATTCCCTGGCTGAGGTGGAGGTGCAGCATCCCAGACGACGCCCCGACCCAGGTGGAAAGCGACCAGTGCGAAGTTCTGCAGTGTGACAAGCTTTATTTGTTGATGCCCAGCGGGGACTGCAAGAAGGCGGCAGAAGCGGAGTTTGCAATTCAGGAGGATCTTGTGTTTGAAGGGAAAACTTGCAGACTAGACCCAAAGGCTTTTGCTGAAGCCGTTACATGTTACCTCCAGACGTTCCATGACCTGAAAGCGTCGAATAAACCGGCCCGATCATATCGGGAGAACCGGACGTCTACCAACGGGGCCGATACCACAGGACAGAAATTCATCGTTATCAGGATGGAAATGTATTTTGAAGCAGACGACGTTGAAAGTAAAATTTTGGACCTAGCAGTAACAACCGACATGTACCTTAGATTTTATACGGCCATGTTAATCTTCGCTCAAAATTACTGTTCCAAGAATGGCGAAAAGGCGGAAGGAACCGGACAAGAAAATAATCTACTCACGCGAAAAGCTGACTCGGCATCAAATTCCATACGCACAAAGAACACTCACACTGCAGACATTGGTATGGATCTCGCAGAAATGCCTGCTGGTTTCATTTTTCATATCTGCATAAACATTTTGAAACTAAATGGAAATCTAATCGATGATTTTAATTGCGAATATACGAGTAAATATTACACAACTCCTCTTGATAATGAGATTGCTGGTGTGTACTCCGAACTAGGAGATCTCAAATGTCTCCTGGAGGCTGGTCTTAGGTCCGGCTCTAAAGGCTTTAAGCCAAGTGCACAGCTCCTTTCAATGTATTGCTTTGGTTTAGTCCTGGTTTTGTTTCAGATACACTGATTGATGCAAGGGCTGCTTTGTATATCATTAAGTGGTGAACAGTCTCGTGTTTAAATCATTGATTGATGCATGGGCGCGTGTGTAGATCATTGATTGATGTAGTTTCTTGTGTAGATCATTGATTGATGTAGTTTCTTGTGTAGATCATTGATTGATTCATAGTTTCTTGTGTAGATCATTGATTGATTTATGGGCGCGTGTGTAGATCATTGATTGATGTAGATCATTGATTGATTAGTTTCTTGTGTAGATCATTGATTGATTTATGGGCGCGTGTGTAGATCATTGATTGATGTATGTTCTTGTGTAGATCATTGATTGATGTAGGTTCTTGTGTAGATCATTGATTGATGTATGTTCTTTTGTAGATCATTGATTGATGCATAGTTTCGTGTGTAGATCATGGATTGATGTAGGTTCGTGTGTAGATCATTGATTGATGTATGTTCTTGTGTAGATCATTGATTGATGTAGGTTCTTGTGTAGATCATTGATTGGTGTATGTTCTTTTGTAGATCATTGATTGATGTATGTTCTTGTGTAGATCATTGATTGATGTAGGTTCTTGTGTAGATCATTGATTGATGTAGTTTCTTGTGTAGATCGTTGATTGACGCTTAGTCTCGTGTGTAGGTCATTTATTGATGCATAGTTTCGTGTCTAGATCATTGATTACAGTATGATTCAAATAACAAGAGAAGGGCTATGGGATACATTTCACCCATCCATCACAATTAGTAATTCATTTTGCATAAGGTGTTACGCCCTATTGAAATAAACTGTCTTGCGAAATTTTTGGACGCGAGAAAATGTCTTATAATCTCGGTAAAATTAGATCCAGCATGTTTATAATTATTTTTCTTTAAAGTAACTATAGTCATCGTAACTTTACTTTAGACTTTCAATACAATGCTTTGCCTTTTTTCCATGGCATTCATGTCGAATTCTGATGGCCCACGAGTTACGTCTTTTGTTTTTATTACCAGGACGAACGACGGCTCTTAAGCTCTCCTTGGGGAGCGCGGTGGTCCTGGGGTAGAACATTGGCTTCCGACGCAAAAGGTCGGTGGTTCGAGCCCTAACGATTTCGCTTCCTACAGGTTGGATTGGACCTACTAAGACAGGAGTCATGGTATCCCCGCCCTGTCTCGTGTGTGGCGGCACATAAAACTGTCAGACGCCAGTCTTGGGATCCGTCCACAATATAGCCTATATAGTGCTGATGTTGGACGTTAAAAACCAACTCAACTCAACTCACTGCGGCAGGATGTTGACCTCACACTGCCGAGGGGTTGGTGTGAACTGGTAGAGCGTTGGCCTTACCATCGGTTAGAACCTCACGATCGGTGAGAAATGTATTAATTTGTCCACTTTTGTCCTGACTGGTTGGGTCGGTGTCAGTATAATGTGACCAGCCGGGATAGGAGTCCTGGTCTCCCCGCAGTCTCGTGTGTGCGGTGTTTGCTTTATTGTGAGAACACGTATCATGTTCAATGTAACTCAAATTGACGGTAATAAACTCAGTTGCCATGAAGGTTGTTTGTCATGAACCTTTCTAGCGGATTAGAATAAAAGCCTTTCTTTTTTATTTTAGATTAAACTCACCATTGTGTTGAAGCTGTAGGAGAAAGATAATTATCAGGCTAGATTGCAATAGTGAAATTTGCTTATGATTAACCTCTTTGGGAATGTATCAAAGTTCATTTTAACCCAACTTTATAAAACGCAGCGATTTTAAAATAAAAAATAATGAATTCTAAAGCACTGTGAACAATGAGTAGGCCCTACTTTTCAATATTCTCCAGAGAGAAAGAGGATGTGAGTAAAATGACTCTACGTGTTTACCGATATGAGCATTACTTTAAATAGTATTATAACAGAAAATAATATATTTGTATATTATTATAAAAAAAATTTTAAACTACGAAAAGGACAACAGCAGCAACAACAACAACAACAACAACAACAACAACAACAACAACAACAACAACAGCAACAAACAACAACAACACCCCTCCCAAAAATGAGACCGAAAATAATCAAATCAAAATCTTCATAGACGTAATAATATTTTTATTTTGTTATATTGTTATTAATTTAAAAATCATTTCAAAAGATTTTTTCTTTAAAATTGGAGAGCATAATAATTTCTTTCTGGTTCGATGGATTTACAAGCACCATATACAAGAAGTTCAATAATCCATACTAACTTCCAACAACAGTGGTGTCCCCATTGTCAGAACTCTAATCTTTTGGCACCTCAGAAGTCACAATGATGCCTAGGATGAAACAGACAACGGGGAAACCAATCAGAAAGCACAACTTGAACATGTCCACGGTGCTGAGCTCCCCATGATTGAGTGGTGCCGAGAAAGTCCCCGGTTTGAGATTCCTCCTCATCTTCTCCATCTCCTCCAGTCCCAGGCGGCCATCTTTAGAAGTCACGCCGTTATCTAGGTCAGGGTCGAAGGACGGGTTGTCCATGCTAAAACGAAAGTAGAAGCAAGGCAGTGGTCGAAGTAGATCCAAACTTAGAGTAAGGTTCAAAGGCTTCTAAAAAATAACAGGCAGGGTTGTGTTCAGTTGAGTTGAGTTGAGTTGGTTTAACGTCCAACATCAGCACTATATAGACTATATTGTGGACGGGCCCCAAGACTGACTTCTGACAATTTTATGTGCTGCCACACACGAGACAGGGCGGGGATACCATGACTCCTGTCTCAGTCGGTCACATTAAACTGACACCGACCCAACCAGTAGGGAGCGAAATCGCCAGGGCTCGAACCACGGACCTTTTGCGTCGGAAGCCGATGTTCTACCTCCCCTTCTTTTTCCAGACAGGGTCAACAAAATGAACAAAAATTTTCACGCACAACCAAGGTGGCCTGTATCATTAAAATATTAGCCACAGTTCTGATAGACAGAGTTTACATTCGTAGCTTGCGTTATAAGAGGCGGTAGATCCAAATAATTATTATCGAAAATCTAGACACCAAGTGCTAGGAATCAAACTATGTAATTTTTGCAAACATTCAGATAAACGGATTGGACTCTGCGCCGATAAGCACTCTAGGCGACGGACAATTTTATGGAAATAAAACTTTCATTCCTACTCGCCGATTTCAGTGGATCCGTGACCCGTAGAAAAAATCTGATTATGTCTTTAAATCAGCGATAAAAACTCAAAGGGTCCGTCAAGCAGAATTTTATTTTTTGAAGTAATTTTTTAAAAGGGCATATTTTTTTCTTTTCGTGGTGGTCCTGAGTAGCTTTGAGGAGTGTCCCGTCTCTTTGCTAGTGTGTATGAACGTTTAAATGTGTTTTCGCAGAGGGAGTGTTTTTTTTTTTTCGTTATTGGCGATCAAACACCAGAAAATGCGCGGCTCTGAGAACAGCCATCGGTGTGTTTGGCGACAGAAGAATTATGACTCCCACACGCAGGATGAATATGTTCGGTGACTCTTTGTAGGGGCCCTATGTCTAGTAGACTTGTTGGTCTAAAACATTTCTTACTGAGTATCCATCTGTTCTAACTAACAAATTTTTTAATAGACCACTATTGCGCTAGTTATGCAGATAAAAGTATGTGTTCACCTCAGTCGTCTCTGTGGCTTTGCCTGTTATTCTGGGTAGCCTCGGTAAAAATTAACTTAGTAGACCTACATGTATAATGAAAGATTATACTTTTGGCTGTAGGCAAGTAGGCTGACGGGTGAGGAATAGGAAATTGATAAACACACGAACGAAAACAAAAGAAAATACACACGCAAACACACACAATACATTTATAAATGGAAATGATAACAAGAATGATCATAATTATATAATAAAAAAGACGATGACAGCAACATGAAAAAATAACATATTATCAAATAGAAGAACAATTACAAAAACAGCTAATTCTAATGTTATTTCTGCTTCAAAAATAACATCAATGCGGCTACTAGTGTTAATTTCCCCATCTCCTCTACTAATATCACCACTACCCTTATAACCACCACCACAACCATTACTACTACTACTGCTACTACTACTAAACTCAGTTGCAATAAAGGTTGTTTGTCATGAACTTTTGCAGCGGACAACAGGTTAGCTCGCTATACTTATTGTAATTTGCTTATGATTAGCCTCTTTGGGCATGTATGAAAGTTCATTTTGACCCAAGTTAAAATAAAAAAAAAATGAATTTCAAAGCACTGTGAACAATTAGTAGGCCATACTAGTACTTTTCAAATGCTCACTAAGTTATGTCCAAAAGGCTAAGTGATCTATTAATAGTATTATGAGAGCTCAAGGCCAAAACTTAGCCAAATCAGCGGGCCAATGGCTAATGCTGTGGTATCCGCTTAAGAAAAAACATCTTTAAGACAAACAATAACGTAACATAAACTTTTTCTGAGGGTCCTTTCTTACTTGACAGCCACTCTTACCGATAAACCTGAGATAAAATAAACCACCGGATTCCGCGGTAGTTGTAGCCATTTTCACGTAGGTTCTGGAATGGGCGACCCGTGGCCATTTTCACGTAGGTTCTGGAATGGGCGAATTGTGGCCATTTTCACGTAGGTTCTGGAATGGGTGACCGTTGGCAAACTTACTCGTCACATGATGCCTGTGATGCAAAGCTCAAAGACCAACAATCGATTGACCACAACGCGGACTGGCGCAAGTGGTAGAGCGTTGATATCCCAACCAGGAAGTCGGAGGGTCGAAACTCTAAAACGCAAAATTTTGTTCGCAGGTTTTGCCCCCTACTGTATAATGTGATCGTCTGAGACAAGAGTGTTGGAATCCCCGCAATGTCAGACATTATTCTATAGACCCGTATCTTGTATAACATAAAGGAGAAAGAGGACGTGAGTAATATGACTCTACGTATTTACCGATTTGAGCATTACTTTAAAGAGTATTAGAACAGAAAATATATTATAATAAAAAAAAAAAAATACAAAAAATTAAACTACGACAACAACAACAACAACAACAGCAACAAAAACAACAACAACAACAAGA
>RQTK01000152.1:690974-713071 GCA_003991915.1 Elysia chlorotica | reverse complement strand
TTTGATATTTCCCTCGTTTCTTTTTGTTTGTAAATTTCAGCTTTCAAGTACAATGGGGTACCTAGCAACATCAGTAAATATAAGTTTAGCGGAGCACAAAACGTCATAGATTTCTCATGATAGTAACACGTAACATTTTTTTGAATAAAAACACAAACCGGAAAAAGGGCTTTAGATACTGGCATAATTTTAAAATGTGTCTGTGATTTATTTGCGCAGGATCAACATGGTGACCCGACATGATCTAATCTTTTTACAGCAGCCATACAGGAAATATTGAAAAGATCTTGGCTTCCACAGGGGGTGAATATAGATGGAGAAACACCCTCAATGTGGTTATTTCTGACGACGTCGCCCCGGTAAAAAACGAGACACCAGAAATAGCGACATATTAATACGTTAACACCTTCAACACTACAAGCAAAGGAATATCACTAAAACACGTAAAGGGAAAACGAAATGGATGAAAAATTACGAGGAACTGAAATAACATTTTGAAAAAAAAATAAAATAAAATAGTGAACCCTGCAAAAACTTGAAAAAACAACTTTCTTAACAACCTGACTAAATAAGAAGGCGTGTGCGGGAATAGAACAGGATGGAGCTGTAGCAATAACTAAGTATTTATGGAAAAAACATGCCCCTCTCCTTCAAAAAAGCATACCCCAACTATGACATATGGATGCTAAAGTAGTCCATAATAAAAAATCCATTGCCACCAAAATAAGAGTCGCAATAAGAAAAATGGAGAGAAAAAAATGGCTAGCACAAAAAACAAAAGACGAAGTCTCATGCAGAGGAATTAGGAAACAAAATAAATTGAAAGACGTAAAAAATTTTGAAAGGCAAAAAATGGAAAATGGCAACATATATGGCTAAAATTACTGAAACGGCTAACAATTGGGTAGAGTAAGCAGCACTGATAACGAGGCAGCATTGTGCAACATTCAGGACCTCTCTCACAAAGATAATCACATAACAGGATAAGATGGAGGCACAAATGAGAGGGCTAAAATTTTCAGTGTATGGACATAGCTTTGTAGGTAGTTAAGATTTCCGGAAAATCCTTTGCAGAGAATATTACAACAGGTTAGACTCGAACCGTGGAGATGCTGCTCTCAGTCCACAGCACTAAACCACCAGGTAACAATCGTGAATAAAAAAGAAACATAATGGGAATAGGAATACGGTGTGATGCAGTCTTAGACGTATCATAATACCCCAGTACAGATTCTACACTGCGGTCCACACCTTAGAGAAACCTGACGGTCGAATCTTAAGCTGTGCTTGTCAAATTGGAGAAAGAGAAGATGGGAGTGAATGGAAGGGGGGGGGTGACAAAAGGTAGGAAAGGGAGGGAGACAGAGAGAAAAAGATAGAGAGAGGGAGAGAGAGAGAGAGAGAGAGAGAGAGAGGAGAGAGGGAGAGACAGACAGACATACAGGCAAAGAGTTTATTTCCACTTCATTTTTTTCATTAATTTTTTGTTTTGTTGCCATACTCTGTTTTTTTCGGCAACAAATAACACCACCATTCATATTATTCCGGTAACCAAATCCACAAACAACGTAAGCCTCTTTTTTCTATTATTCTATTATTGTTTTTTTTTGTGTGTGTATTTTTCCAAATCGCAGTCTTTTACAATTTGCGAAAGATCAGTACTCAATTGTATTTTAAAATCTAAATTTACTCTAATTGGACACTAAGTTTGGGGAATTATTATTAAAAACTGTGAAAAAAAAAAATTTCGACTGATATTTTTGTGGATGTAGTTGAACAAATGAGTTAAATCCGATTGTTAAAAAGCCTTGAAATACGATTTTCAAACCCCTCTTTGGCAAGCTACATTCTTGTGAAAGAGGGGAAGCTACATTCTTGTGAAATTCATTTCGCATTCTTTAATTATTGATGACAGTCTTTCAGTGAGCATTTTTTTTCTTGAGCACAAAGGATGATTTTTGAAAGGGAATGGGTTTTCTATTTTTTAAATCATTGTAAGAACCTAAATGGGGCCTCAGAAGATAATTGAAAAAGACAATGTTTGCTTCCACAAAGCTTTGGATTTGAATTCGATTTCTTTGGGTAAACAATATGTTGTACCAAATAATCAAGCCATTTTATTTCAAAGAACTTTTCCCTTTACATTTTTGTGTCTGTCAAATTATCTTCTTAGAGACCTAATTTCGACCCGCCACACGACGGATAAGAAAACGACACAAACTCGTCTTCACCAGAAGCAGGAGGTTTTAAAGTCGAAGAGCGAATATTTTTTTTAATATCGACAAAGGAAGGGAGGTGGACGAAAAAGAAGCAATATCGGCAGAGAACGGTAAACGTTGAAATAAACATGCATTAATTCTGTCTGTGCTCCACTTTTGCAGTATTTTGATTAATTATCTCTTGGTAAACATGTGTCCTTTACAAACTTAACGGGACAATATCAACAGAGTCTCTCAAGGATAATTGCATTTTGTGCTACTCTAGAGCAAAACCATACATTCCAAAAATTAATGCGGTGTAGAAAAATCAATTTGCTGATCTTTTCGTAGCTAGCTCTGTCAAATAATCGTACTACTTTTTTCATAAGGTTAAGGACAGTAAAAAAAATCAGTTGACTGGATAAGGCTTTGGGCTTCGATAGCTCAGCGAATTCCATCAGTGCACGTAATTAATAAAAAAAAATGGTGGTGGTGATGGCGGTGGTAAAAATGGTAGTAGAAACAGAAGAACTAGCAGTAGTAGCTAAAACAGCCCAAACCTTGAACGGTGTTACTTACATCTTCATCCTGTTTTGTAAACTCGTGGTTTCCAGAGATTTTGTTGATGATCTGAGCCACGCCTACGACCTCTCCCTCGTAGTTCAGAATTGGCATGGACAGGATGCTGTGGGTGCGGTATCCCGTCTTCTTGTCCACCTCCTGGTTAAACCGGGGATCCTGAAGACAAAGACGAACATCAGAAAAGTTTGAGGAGAAAAGACATACAAGTTCTCGGCTCACCTGGTTTCTCGACGTTTGACGTTAGCAAGGTGGTCATATTTTGGAAGGTTCTAAGGTTCTAAGACCATTGTTTGACAAGTTAACTTGCTGCCTTACAGAGACAGTGCGGAGATAGCAGGACTTGTACCTCAGCCAGTCACATTGTAGTGACACCGTTTGTAATTTTATTAAGACTTTGGCAGTAGAAGGTAGCATTAAGGCCTTCATGGAGTCTCTTAAAATAACCTGGCTTAGAAGGCTAAAAAATGAATCATCATCATGGGTACGCCTGTTAAATACCAAGATTCCAAATATTGGACTAATCTTTAAAGTCGGTCCTGAATTCATAAAACTTTGTAAACAGGTATCTAACAATCAGTTTTGGAAAGAAACACTGCAATGCATATATCATTATTCTAAAAAAATAAAAGTATCTAATATGGGTCAGTTTGAGGCAACTAGCTTTCTGTACAATGAAAATATAACAATCGGAAGGCAAACAATAAAAATACCCCAATTCATTCAAAATAATATTCTTTACATATCCCAGTTAATGAAAAATGGGAAATTTTTATCATACATTGAGTTTAAAGAAGCCTATCCTCAAATACAAACGAACTTCCTCACTTACAATGGTCTCATTCGCTCAATAATTCAATATAAAAACAAACTTAACCTAGCAGATAGGACAATAAAGTTAACAATGCAGCCTCACCTGTGGACTATACTCTCTCAAAAAACGGGGCACAAAATATATTTATTGTAACGTCATTGAAGGAGTACCAGCAATAAAGGGAATAGAAAAATGGAAAACCCGTTTTGAAACTGACATTAAACAAGACATTATATTCAAACTGCTTAAAAAAGCTACAAATGATACAAAATTACTATGGCTGCAAATGAGAATATTACATAATATTCTTACAACCAATAAAAGTGTCGCTAGATACATGGAACAACAGAGCGAAACATGTACGTTTTGTAAATTATACCCAGAATCGATTGAACACTTGTTTTGGAACTGTACCATTATCACATTATTCTGGCAGAAACTTCTAGAACATTTAAAACAAACATGCACACATTGTTCAAGACTAAACTTTAATAAACAACTTATAATCTTAGGCACTGACAAAATCAACCAAACAGACCAAGTTTTGGATCTGATTATTTTGTTAGCTAAACAATACATATACCGATCAAAAGTATACCAAACCAAACCGAATATCCAAGCCTTTGTATCTATACTGATAAATCGTTATAATATAGAAAAAGAGATTAGCTTTATGCAATCAAAACATCGACAATTTTTAGAGAAGTGGAATCCTTATAAGGAAATTGTCAAAGAGGGGACAATAAATGGAATCTGAAGCCTGATGCGTTTGCGTAAAACAGATACTATTACTAATATATTTTTTGTGTGTGTGTTTATCTTTGTGTATGTGTATATATGTAGGTATATGTTTGTGTGTGGTTATATGTGTGTAGGTTTATATGTATTTGTATGTATATATTTATATATGTATGTGTATGTATTTGTGTGTATATATTTATATATGTGTGTGTATGTTATGTATATTTTATATTATATTTTTTTTTTTTTTTTGTAAGTTAATTATACAGAATGTATTCCCTTCAATGTTTGTTAGTTTGTATAGAGATTATCTTTGAAAGTACAGGATATTATAACAATATTCTATTTCGACTTCTAAAACTTGGATACGCATAAAAATCTACTTTTTTGTTTGCATTATTTAGGCTTTTCCCCTTCATAGATATAATACTATTAATGGTAATATGCTCTAAAATAATTACTCCATTATAACTTCAGTAGATATTGTCTTTTGGTATGTTTAAAATCATAGGATATTCATACTTATAATATTATTATCTGCATTTTGCAAACTTGGACAAGCAACTAAGTACCTTTTTGATTGTGATACCCCATCCTTTATTCATTTTGTTGTTGTTGTTGATTTTGTTTTTTTTGTGTTTTGTTTTTAGTTTTATTTTCGCTTAGGGCCTTTCTCACAGGGCTATTAGATATAGTGATTGATAAAATATTCCACGATAGACACCAGATTATAAACTTGGTAAATATTGGCTTTTGTCAGCATCACTCCACCTCGTTTTCTAGAACTGGGTTAGCAAATCAAATATATACACACCTTTACACATGTGTATTGACTAATAATATTTTATTTGATAGCTAATCCAATGTGCTGTAAGCTACGTTTCTTTCTACCCATGAAATCATAGTTTACAATTTCTTCCTTGTCTAAAATATGGGTTAAACTTTTTCAATAGCCCTGTCTATTTTTTTTTTTTTTTTTTTAATTTTTGTATTACTTTTTTATTTTTTTGGCCTGTCTTAAATACTTACTTAGATAAATGGTTTTTCTTTTTTTTTTTATTCTCTATTTCGTCTTGGTTTTAATACATACCTATATGAAATGTCGATATTATTTGTATACAATGATCTGTAATATGTCCTTATGTGAAATAGCTTTGTTGTGAAAAATGAATAAAAAAAAGTTATTAAAAAAAAAAAAAAAAAAAAAAAATTTTATTAAGACTTTGGCAGTAGAAGGCATACATACTAAGACATAACAAAATAAAAAGAGAGACATATGTGCAGAGATACCATGGGATAGACAAAGCATTTTATAATGTCATAGAGACAAAGAAAGAATGAACAGCATCAATTGAAAAAGCAAAAGACATTAAGGATAATTAGCAGTACATAGCGAGTCATGGAGAGAGTCAGACAGACAGATAGGGACACCGAGCATAAGAGAGGGGGAGAGAGAGAGAGAGAGAGAGAGAGAGAGAGAGAGAGAGAGCGAGTGAGAGAGAAGGTAGAGAAAAAAAGAAGCGGTTACGAGGGTGATTTTTATCACTAAGAGTTCGTTATTCACATGCATATTTCAAAGCCAGCCGTTAAAGAGGATATAAAACGTTATAAATTATAACATAAAGTATACTTGAAAACAACAACAGGCAGGCATGGCGAAAAGTGACTGAGGCGAGAGAAAATGCAACAACTAACAACAGGCAGGCATGGCGAAAGGTGACTGAGGCGAGAGGAAATGCAACAACACAATTATCACTCTTACAGCAGTCGTGACATTTTATGGAGAGAAAAGGCACAATACAAATGCAATTACATTTTTTTCAGTTTCACACCGCGACACAAAATGCCATTTTATTGTTTAGTTTTTTGTTGTTGTTTTTTTTACTAACCGGTTTCATTCTTTCTGTTTCTTTTTTATAACTAAGCTTATAAAGTAAATTCAATGTATGGAATTCAGGTCCTCGAAACCCAGAATCAAACCACTTAAAAATCAAACCAAGAAATGTTATGTCGTTGTGATGTGCGAGAAAATCTTTAGCTTCCTTTTTCATTTGCGACGGATCTAGATCTTTTTCTTCCTTTGATTATGTTTTTAAAAGCTTTCAAACATTTCAATTATATGTTAGCACTAACAAGCTTAGCCAATTACGTGAGGGATTAAATGCATTTCTTTCCCTTTATAATTTGCATTATTTCAAAATGAATTTATTTCTGACCCATGATAAACGCAATAGCTAATATATTCCATAGAACACACGGCTAGACTGTTTGAAAACGGATATTGTATCTAAATCTGCTTAAGCCATATATTATAACATTATCAAACTCCATGCACGTTAGACGACCCGCGTGTGAGCCCATACAATGTATTTAATGTCTCGAGTCTTGTCAGATGTATGTTGTATTTAGCGTCTCCGATTGTCGTTTAGACCAAACATCGGGCAACTGGTTTGGTACATATCTAAGGTCGTCTTGCAGGTCGGCTCAATCGAGCTTGTTAGATTAAACAAGCAGCGCTTGGGACTAAACCATCCTCCGCGTTTGGTGGTGTCCCTGAAACTCTATGAGTTTGCATCGACTTTGAGATAAAGTTCTCCCGACTCTGGAAATTTATTTGTCAGTCTGACTCCGTGAGGTCTGGTTCTCACGAGCTAAAGCCCAGCTTTACAATTGCTAGGATCTGAGATGTAGAAGCAGTCTGTCCTTTAGAGCTTTTGGAGTAACATCTCTGTCAGCCTCATTCAGTAGAGATGTAGAGTACTAAAAGGACCAAGTTTGCCTGATAGGACAAGTTTTGTTCTAACTCTTACTAATATATAGATGAGCACAAACAGTGCGCAGTCTACCTCTACTTTACCCTGCCCTGGGACGGTGGGTAAGTTAGCAGAGTAAGGTAAAGCATCAGTAGTAGAGAACTAGAGATTACAGGATAGGCTTAGAAATTTAAAGATTGAAAGTTAAGTTCAGAACATAGATTTAGTTACGGCATTTCATTCCTTATAAAATTTTTATCATGTAACCATATGTATTAAACAAAATGTGAACTCCAAATGTGTTGTTAGGGGACGAACTGTCTCAAGTGTTAGAACGTTGGTCTCCAAATCAGGAGGTCCGCGGATCTAATCCCACGATCGGCAGATTTATTTGTCCGATGTTTGTCCCCTGTAACTGATTGGGTCGGTGTGATCGGCTGAGACAGCCCGTGGTATCCCCGCCCTGTCTCGTGTGTGGCCGTACATACAAATTGTCCGACGTCAGTCTTGGGGCCCGTCGCCGTGTAGGACTCTCCAGGGGAACCTAGGAGACGTTAGACCCGGAGAGTTTTATCTGAACGCTTGATAAGGGAGAGGTGTACTGTCCCAGCTGATGATGTTGTGATAATATCGTTGCCAACAAAAAAACATGCAAATAACATAGAGTGCAATTCACTGGCAGATAATCGAGTAAACTAAACTAGTATTAAACCTATACGATCACTGACTCAGTAACTCATGCCTTTACCGGTATTGTTACACATATTTCGTGCAGAAGAAAAAGAACCCAAGAATGTTGGCAAAGAAAGAAAATTGCCTCTCTTATTGCATCAAGTTTATTGAGATCCCAACGTTCTAGATTATAAAATTGTTATTCTAAGAACCCTTTAGTATTATTCCGTATGATGTCCAAAATAGTTTCTTTTGGGTTGAAACCGAAAAACCAGACAACAACTAGATTAATTAGCATTAACATCAACAACAATTTTTTTTTCTGTAAAGATAGATCAATATTGATAGAAATGGAAAAGGCCCAACGGCGGAGAGCGCGAGAGGAAGACAGAGAGAGAGAGAGAGAGAGAGAGAGAGAGAGAGAGAGAGAGAGAGAGAGAGAGAGGGGGGGAAGGGAGGGCGAGGGAGGGATAGATTAATATTATCATTGTATTGTATTGCATTGCATCATATTCTACTTTAAAGCCATGTTGATGAGCGTGTTTAAATTCAAAACTTGTTTTTGTGAGTCTTTTTTTTTCTTCCTTCTATTTTTATGTTCAATAATGACGCGCAACAACAAACCCATCTGGGTTTTCTTCTTTTTTTTCACTTCAATTTATTCCCCATTGTCCCAAACACAATAGTTTGAGAAGGGAATGGTCTGTTTTATAAGTGTCTTCATCTGAGCTCAGGAACGGCAGCTCGCGGTGCCAGGAGAGGGGGGAAAGGGAGAGATGGAGGAAAGAGACAGAGACAGAGAGAGTGGGAGGGAGAGGAAGAGAGAGGGGGAGAGATAAAGATAGAGATGGAGAGTGAGATGGGGAATGATGGAGATGGAGAGAGATGGAGGGATAGAGAAAGAGAGAGGCAGAGAGGGAGCGAAAGAGAGAAAGAGACAGAGACAGAGAAGGAGCGAGAGAGAGAAAGAGAGAGAGAGACGGGAGGGGGAGACAGGGGAGACACACAGAGAAATAAAGAGGGAGAGAGAGAGAAAGAGAGAGAGAGCGGGAGCGATCTCACGCCTGCCGGAAGGGCCCGTCTAGTCCCCATGGCTAATGGCGACTCGGGTTTCGGGATGATGGACACCATACTTGCCTGAGCATCTTTAGACAAACAGCGGCAGACAACCCGCCCTGTCGGAAGAATCATCATAGTCACCGTACAGTAATGACCGTCTGGTTGTTGTTCGTGCAGCCTAACAAAGCTTGTGGTTAAAAATGAACTCACTAGACTATATGCGTGTAAGGGAAATCAGTAAATCCAGACTGCTGGTTTATTGGATTTGGTTATGACAAGTATACTTTTTTTATTATTATTATTTTGCTTCATAACTGTTTGATATTTTCAGTTCGTTTTACACATACCGAGGAGAGTTATATGCCATAACGTAATTTGTACTGACAAAAGGTTTGGGCTAAAAGGTTCATCCTCTGTTATCGTGGGTCTAGTCTCTTGTTTTATTTCGTGACTCCCTCGATAAAATAAAATTGGGCAGGATGCATTAAGAGCTATGAAGAGGACGCCCAAGACCTTTGTAAGAAGAAAAGGTTTTCAATGACGTAAAAGGATATTTGTTTGTTGCTTAGAGTTCAACACTAACACCATATAGGCTCTATTTTGGACGGGCCCCAAGATTAACATATGACAATTTTAAGTGCTGCCCCACACTGCCTCGGGGAGTTCTCCTGTCTTAGCCAATCACATTATAACATTTGAGCTCCTTTGCAGTTTTTCATTATCTGAACTTTCTGTGAATTATCTTTGGAAACAGAGCTAAAAAAGAAATGGCATCACAAAAGTCGCTATGAAATAGTCAACATGTGCCATACATAAAAGCCTTTTATAAATCTTTAAAGGTACAATTCATATTGGCATCGCGTTACCATTTTGTGGCTTTTTCAGGACATAAGGAGGAAAGGGGAAATCGAAAAAAGAAGAAAACACATTCATTGAGCGCGGCTTTGTGGAATTAAAAGAACTAAAAGCTCTCTCGGAACTTCGATTTTTTCCCTAACTGAGAGCTGGTCGCGCATGTAATCTGATTGGGCGCCAGGCCTAACTGTGTGTTTTCTTCCACCTATAACTTGCCAACGCCTGTTGAACGAATTTCTTAAAGCTCTTATCGTGACCAGAATGTAATTTAGAGGTACCGAAGCTAAAGGGTTTGGCTTCAGATGCTACCTGCATGTTATGTCGCATGAAATGTGAAAGGAAGCGCTAGGAAGATCCTTCCCAACAGCAGTTTAACATTTCTTAAAGGGCATATGTTGGCCAATAGATTCTTCAGTCTTATTTATACTGTCAATACAAAAGCAATTTTTAATCTACCATTAAAAGACGCGTTTATGTCTATTGCACAAAATAATAAGCAAAAAGAATCTGAGGATGTGACAAAATCAACGATCGGCCAAAACACCGAATCTATTGATTATATTTTTACTGTATTTGGAGCGAAATTGAGTAAGGTATGTATTGTATTTCGATGGTATAGTCTAGTAAAAGAAAACGTCAAAAGAATCCATTGGGCAGAAAATCGAAAACCAATAAATCTATGCAAGTCGCTACCCTTACGTTTCTTTTGTTTATACAAATTAATTAATAAGCTTGTTAAATGCGTTTTTCTAATTCTTTGCGATAGTGTTGTACTCTTTACCGTTCATGTCAGAAAAAGTTATTTTATATTTTTATGATCATAATTTTCCATTAGAAAAATAAATCATCTTGTTATGTTGTCATGTATATTTTTGTGTTCAGGAATGTGTGCCAATGTAAAAGCGCAGAAACCAAAGAAAGGAATACCATAATAATAGAGATTCGAGTAAAGATACCTTAACTTTTAAACAAAGATTTTCATTTCATACACGCACAAAAACACCATTATGTCAATGTATTTCTTTTCCTTTTGCTACCTGAATTTTAGTTTCCGCCGTTTCTCGACAATTTTCAAACGCCAAATCCTAAATCCATGTTCTTTTATCGTTCTGTTAAGATAAGATAAAGAAACGAAACAAGTAATCTTGCTTTTTCTCTTGTTTCCCAAAGATGAAAAACTTGGCTTTGCGCTACATACATGGAAGTGGTTGTCCGCCCCAAAAATCGATGGAACTCGGAAGCCTAATTGGAATGTAGAATGTTATGGGTTATGGCCCTTGGCGGGCAGGTCATGCCTCGCTCCCTCAAGGGAGAGAGCTTCAGATCCTAATCAAAGGTCAACAGCAGTCGAGTCGACTCAGACCCAACGAGATCTCGAGACGGTCGTAAAACTGGGCACACACTAGGGTAGCTTTTTAAATGGAACATCCAAAAGCACTAAGCGTTCAGTAACTTGAAATTGTGAAAGATAGTTACAACGGTAGCAAATGAGTTTAGGATCTTAAAAATGAGAAAAATAACGCCCTCTCCACCATAATCACCGTCTAATCAGTTAAGAATGTTCTTTTAGTTTGTGTGACTTTTTGGGTTTGAATCGAGCCCCATTAGCAACGTTTGAACAGTTAACATCATTCTTGTTGAATTGGCAAGTGCGCGAAAAAATCAAAAACTTCCCGAACTATAATTCAACAATACAGCAAATCAAGGACGCCATGTTTAGTCCTGACTGCATCGTGACGTCGGTGTGAGACTCTAAATCGTTTCATGGCACCCAAGCGGTCTGTCGTGTGCCACAAGAACGGTGCCGTCTCATAGAGGGTGTACCTAAGACAAGTACCAGTTGTATTTCTTTACTATTCATTCCTGCGTTACTTTTCAGCAGTGCGGTTTGACATTCCCTTGGTAAATTTAAGTATCTTACACGTAACTTTACCAAGCCAACACTGCCAAAAGTTTAACGTGTTCATGACTGCTGTATATCTTGACTATTCTGCAGTATCAAGTGGAATTTCACGATTTTAAATTAAGTGTTCTCTCCAAAAAGTTCCATAATCACCTTTTGTTTTTAGTTAAATAATATGCGTCGCTTTTTTAATTTTAAGAATACGTGTTCAGGGCATACTTTAATTTTATAGAAACTACATGTACTGAAATAATTTAGATACCCCGTTGTGACAATAAGCCAAAAGGTTTTCTTTAATCGAAGCCGATTGTTCCCTTCGTACTTAAAATGAATTGATATTTATTAAAATCTATTATCGGCATACTATGATCTATTTTTCAAAATACGTTCAGGAGATGCGAATTGACGAAAATTTCCCACAACTTTTTAAACGGTACGAAGGAAGAATTTGCTCTTAGTGGTTTGCAGTGAATTCCACAAGACATCTAAAATTTTCAGCGGATCGCGTGTTTTTTTTTTCTTCTCAATCGTGCTAAGCAACATCATTGGAGCTTGTGAATGGCCCTAAAATGAAAAGTAAATACCCAAGCGAAGTCTAAGATTTGCTCGTGGAAGAAGCTCGGAATCTTAAGCTCTTCAAATAATCGCCCAATCATTACATTTTATTGACTGCTTTGTCAGTGCTGAGTTGCGTTATTGAGTGGATGAGTGAGTGAGTGCGTTTCTACAACGATTCATGGACGCGATAGTATGGATCGTGCACTTAATTTGGGGTTAGACCTTGGAATATACAGTTAATCATAGCAACTTTAGGCGGAGGTCTATGAAAAAAGTCTTCTTTTTCTTCAAGAATGTGTTTCTGATTACTTATTTTTTGTCATATTGACTAAACCATAAACTAATGTTAGTTTTTAGTACCACATTAGTAGCGTATTGCTTAATGATAAAAGCAAGAAAGCCAGAGGGCTTATCCAATCATGTGAGAGTGAAAGAGAAAGTGCGGATGGATGTGAGAAGCGCGTACTGATGGAGCTTATGAGATTGGCTAGGTTTGGTGATGTCAGGGACAGTCCAGGCCTAACCCCGTCTCCCGCTGACAGTGGCTCGGCCGCCAGGAGACAAAGATAAGATTGTGTCAGGCTCCAGGGAGGACGGCCGTCCCCAGGCCTCACACAATCAGGCTTTTATCTTAATTGTGATTTTGTTACTTTCCATGCATGGTCTTCTCATTTTTCTACGCCAATGACTGAATTTAAAATGTGAGGCTTGACAAGTGAAGTCAAAGCATTTCTAAAACTTCCCGTTTTTTAATTCCTTTGAACTACATTAGAAGTCTGCCAATCAGTAGAAGTATGCAAAATAGTCGTCTGGTTTGTCTGATATGTTTCGAACTGAACGAAGATTTAATAGGGCCGATTTTCACTTCTTTTCATTGAAAAATACGGCTAAAGCCCTATTATATTAAAATGTATCCATTGAAACTTACACAAAACATAAGTTTTCAATAATATCATTTGAACTTAAGATATTTTATCCCGTTTAATTTACATTTTGCTTTAATTTATGGTTGAAATGAGTTTGGTCCTTTTTTCTTAGTTGAAATATTATAAGTGCGTATATGTGCACCAATATGCAAGAAAAAGGCGACATAATGATAAACTTCTGTTCGATTTATCTCTCAGCCCTTTCCTACAATAATTATATGATGAGTTTGGTACTTAAAAGTGTTTTTTTTATAATTAACATGGTTTCATTTTTTCTAACAAGACTTTCATAGATACGCTGAAGATAACTAGATACTTGGTGTACTGTGTACAAAAAGAATGTACCGATCAGGTTGTATACAGTAAATCAGCAAGAGCAATTTCTTTCATATATCAAGAGTGTATTGGTATGAGAAATAAGACTTTCTCGTACAAAAGACAGGCATGTAATAAAAAAAATATAAAAACGACTTGTGAGACACCAGCGCCTAATGCTTTCAAAGTATTACTACTACCAATGATTTTTTTTAGTTTCAACTCATTCTAGAAATATATACAATATCAATACTTGAAAAAATGTATTTCGGATCACAGTGCTATTCTAATACAATGCAATGTTAGGAAAACAAGACGCCCAAAAAGAACAACATGCACGAGGAATTTTAAGTGTTTGAACGTCAACGAACTGCGCACCAGTCTTCTTACAGTGCTCTCTGCTTTTTAGCGCAGTGACAGTGGTCAGTTTTAACGCGGTGCTGATATTTGTGCTCAATTATGCTGCGCCTCTCGTGACCAGGACTGTTACTGTCCGTCCCACTGCGCAGTTGTTCACGATAGATATTAAGGTGGCCTTTCTTAAGAGAAGAGAAGCAGAGAGAAGATGGAGAAAGACAGGGCTGGAAGTCCATCGTCAAATATTTTTCCACCACAAAACATTTGTTAATAAACTAGTTATGAAAACTAAAAGAAACTTTTATATTAATAAGTTTAATAATGTATCTTCATGCAAGGAACTTTTTTCATTGTCTGATTTTTTACTTGGGAACATAAAAACTACAGCGTTACCAAACGGATTCCTTAAGGCCAATGACAATAATAATACTATAACAATTAAATATCCTTTTGTCACTATCTTGCGTATGTATGTAGGAATTTTCTAAATATTTTCAGGATAAGATTATATCTATCAGGAGAGTGCTAGATTCGTCTGTTGTCGAAACCAAATTTAATCATACTCCTTTTTGTGGCAGTGTTTTATCTTCATTTTTACCGGTCTCTTCGTCTGAGATAAGAAAGTTGATTGTCCAGAGCAGTTCCAAGTCTTGTGAATTGGACCCCTTCCCCACCAGCCTTTTAAAAGATTGTTTGGATGATGTATTGCCATTCATTACTTCTATTATGAATGAATCGCTAACCACCGGAGTTGTACCTTGTGACTTCAAGGTGGCCTTGGTCAAACCTCTTCTGAAGAAAAGCAGTTTAGATCCAAATTTATTGAAGAATTTTAGGCCGGTTTCAAATTTGTCCTTTTTATCCAAAATTCTTGAAAAGGTTGTTTTAAATCGTCTGTCAATACACTTAGATATTAACAACCTGCGTGAGACTTTTCAGTCCGCTTATAAAGCTCTTCACAGCACAGAGACGGCAGTCCTTAAAGTCAGTACCGACATTCTAAACGAACTTGATAAAAAAAAAGTATGTGTCCTTACTTTGCTCGATCTTTCATCGGCATTTGACACAATCGATCACGAAATACTTATTAATCGACTCGAGGTCTCCTTTGGTATCACAGGTACAGCTCTACAGTGGTTTCGATCGTATTAACAAAACTTACCAGATCGATTAACAGGGCATTGGCTAGTTTTAGATATTCCGAGTCGAAGTCACGCTAGTGCACTTTTCAAGCTTGTTGGCAACCTGTTATTGAACAGATATGTTTCAGTACAGACTAATGCATTTAATTGAATAAAATGTCGTACTTTTTTATAACTTGGCAGACTAAGTTAGTTTCAGCATGTCGCACAACCATATTCTAAAGACATTGCAGAGAGAGGTTTAATTGTTCAAAAGATCAGACATAACCAAATCCATTTGAACATATTACCATGTATTTGGTACCCAAAGATTTTCATTTTTTAAGCACTGGTATGTTTAGGTATCTGGAATCTGTATTTTTTCTTAAGTCTAAACTAATATTTTAAGCATCGACTATTGATATTAATTTGCAGAGGAAACTTAGCTTTCTCTCCATAAAGGCCATGAATTTATACATTAAATAAGCGTTTGATTGTGGCAGTATGAACTTACTATACCATTGGGAACTCACAAATATCCCATAATCACTGACACAGGAGAGAACAGGCTGTACCCTATAATCAAAGAGTCAAAACAGTATACTTATATCCTGACGTGTTAAAGCTCTGAGGCATCTGATAATTCGTGACTTGTCAGTTTGGCCTTACTCACTATCATTGAAGTGTAAGTTAACACTTTTAAGTGGTGTATTTACATAAACGTAGCTTTCATATTTACTTAAGAAGCCCCCTTTTTTCCTGAATAGTGACAAAAAGTCCTAACCTTTAAGTATGACTGTGTCGCGTATAAAGCATTGCTAGAGTTCTTTTAGCGTGCCAGAAACAAGCATTGCGTTATCGACAAAATAAAAGATGATGTATGATCTGTCTTATTTGTAGGAACGGGATACCATGTTTGCTTCTCAGTTTAGAAAGTGCGACACTTCTGTGACAAATAAACAAATATAAATGGGCTTAGGAGACATCTTTGTCTAACGCAAACAGGGCAGACAAAATGATCTGATTGATCGAACGAGGTTATTTCTTACAAGTGTTAGAACCTGATTGTGTAAATATTCTTTTAATGCCATTTAGTAATTTTCCTGTGACACTGGTTCGATTTAAAATGTTTAAAAGTTCTTGACTATTGGTTGGATCAAAACATTTACTGTGATAAGTCAATGCGACGCTTGTTTTCTTTGTTTTATAAAATGACTCAAAATCATGGAATAGAGGGTAAATAATTATCAATGGTAGCCTTTTCTTCTTGTTTTTTTTCGGCATACTATGACGCGCTGTTGTACGTTGTAAGTTTATATAAATGTATAATCTAGATAATAAGGACGTAAATTAAATAGGTTTATCGTTGTTGCATGTTTGAATCACCGTCTTCGTGTATATGCATAATAATGGTCTTAGTCCAATCTGTGGGGAAATCTTTCTTTGGAATGGTGCAATGTAATATTTACCACATTCGAACATTCCGTTGAGACCTTGGTAGGATCCTGAAAGTTTATGACCGTCTTCACTTCAGCATCCTCGATGTCTTTCTTGAGATCGTCAGAATAAGTTCCTATATCCAAGTTGAATGGAGTTGGCGCTTCCAGGCAGATTTCAGGAGGAACAAAGAGATAGACAGAGAGAGAGAGAAAAGAGAGAGAGAGAGAGAAAGAGAGAGAGAGAGAGAGAGAGAGAGAGAGAGAGAGAGAGATAGCAGAGCAGAGCAGAGTAGAGAAATTGCATAAACAGAGTGAGTGATTGTTATAGGACAGAAACTAGTTAAATGTATCTTAGTGAGTTACGAAGCGGCTCATTAATGTATATTTTTGAATCATCAAAAACAACTACGATATGTGGGTATATAATTATAAATCCCTATGTCGAATAAAAAAAATAGTCTGGCTACTTTGCAATTAGCAATTGTTGGAAAAAAAATAGTTATCTTAATTGTTTGGACTCAGAGGTACGCTAGGCTTTTTTTTAAGAAATAGGTATTCAGGTTTATCCCCAGCCGGAGGCTATTTAAGGGCGATCAGTCCGTCAATAATGTGCTAACGGCGTCAGAATCTCAAAGCTGTTAGTGGTCCCGGCATTGGCTTTCAACAGCTCACTCTGGCGTTGATCTCATTGGTCCCAATTTTCCAGACCAAAGACTGCTACCCGCAGTCGAAAGGATGAGCTGACAGTTCCAGTGCTGGTCCAAGATAGACGCTCATCCACACACTAAAAATCAATCGTAAGCTATCCCTCAGGATAAACAATGACACGGGACATGTCCAGACCATAAAAGCCCAGGAGATTTATGTCAAAAGATCCAAGCATTACCATTCGAACAATAATGGGGCTACTTTGATTTTTGTCCTTGATATCTATCAAGAAACTTAATGCTGGAATCTAAAAGATTCATTCTCATAGTGAACAATTCTGACTCTGAAACGTGTACTTCAAACATAATTGTCTATTTATGAGATTTTAAAGAGAGATACTAAGTATTCATAAAAATAGGTTTGAGAAAAGAAAAAAAATAGGATATCGATAATAATCACAATAACTGTGTGAATTCTTTAAGGCCTCCATTGTTTTAGTCGACATAGCAAAAGAAATAGAAACTGGTATGAGAAATTTAAATTTGCAGATTGTGTCGATGCTCGTTTGATAGTCAGCTCTTTCCCCTTATAGTATTGTCAGAGAATCCAGATACGATAAAGTCGATCCTTTCAACTTGTAACAAAACGGCAAGAAATATTACGCTTTATGTTCATACAAACAGAGGCTGATGAATTGTTCATCTTTTATTTATTAATGCCGGAGATCAAAGAAGTAGAATTAAATTTCCATAACCTAATAACAGTAGAAAGTTTTTACTGGAGCTTCGTTATCTTCGGCTTTTATTTTTGCTCTTGCTAACCATATCGTGGCACTACCCAACGGCCGACATCAACATTGGACAAATTTACGACGCCACTTTTCGTAAAGTGTTCGAGAAAAATACGTCACTTTCTTTGCGCTTTACGAGAAGTCAAAGTATCGAGCAAAATACCCCATTCCAGAGCAGTTCCTGATCTCAACATTGAACTAAATTTTCTCGTTTAATTGGGAAAAAAAGAAATTCAGCTTTGGCTTTCTACACCAATGGGCACAGAAGGCAAAACAACGAATAAAGTTCTTGTCGTTGACAACCAACAAATTCCAACTCCAGCGGAAAACGCCACAGTTAGAGTCTGCCCCCATGGCGTGAACCTGACAGATGAGGGCCGCGTGTCCACAGATCTTTCACGCCTGTTGCAGTTATGTCCCCTTTTTCTGACAGCCACCCTGCCAATTTCGGATAATGTACGCCAGTAGTCTGGGCTCGTGTTCACGGTGAAATTAGAGCGAAGAAAAGAAGAATTGAAACAATTTCTCAGCAGTTCAGATTCTGAAGTAAAATAAAATTGGTCAGACTTGTAATTTACTGCTGAGATCATGTATCCCATGCGTCTATTTTATCTGTATACATTCTTTATCCAACTCACTGTTTTGTCCGTTTACCTTTATCTCCTTTCTCTCTCTGTCTCTCTCACACTCTCACTCTATCTCTCTTTCTCCCTATACCGCCTTGTGCTCTCTATCGACCTACCTATTATGTATCGATCTATCTACCTATCTAATAATATTTTATCTATCTACCTAAAACCTTAGGGTGAAAGCTTATAGGTGCTGTCACTGTTGGATCCCTGGCTGTAACTTGATATATCTTTTCTTTTTGAATCTCTAGAACTGCATTTGTCTCCTAGTCGGTATATTGCATTCTCTCTTTCATCTTATATCTTCCCAACTCCATCTGTTATTGGATGCTGTATTTTTTTTTCACTGATTTTTTATTTTTGTAACTTTTGTTTATCTCTCTCTTCTCTCTCTCTCTCCCTCTCTCTCTCTCTCTCTCTCTCTCTCTCTCTCTCTTTCTCTCTCTCAATCTCTCTGTCTTTTCTTTTCATCTGCATTTCTCTTTTGATCTAAAGTTTCCTAAGTTCGGCTGATTTACCCCACTCCATTCACCCCCACACCCCAACCTTTTTTTTTCCTTGAAGCAACCTCAAACATCAAAGCAGAAAGTAGTGGTTCTGATATTTTAATGTGTTCCAATTTATGGACAAAGATACTGTTTTCGTATCTGTCTTGCTCTCGCTTCTTTGTCATAATTATACGTGTTAACGATGTGAGATATTATGTTGCATAGTTAAAAAACTAAGAGCTTATTAATTTTCCTGTCCGACTGTGTACTTTTGGTTTCCAATCATCATTTATTTTACGTCATTATACAAGATCTCAGGCCTCTACTTCCCCCACCCCTCCTTGCTGTTGTTTCCCCACTATCACCGGACTCTGGTCTGTACGATCTGTTAATGATACAGCTGAATTTTTCTGCTGGCCCGATCGTGTTTCCCTCGATAGAAATCTCATTATTTGGATAATCAACGATCTTTTGTTGCGGGAGACAGCTTTATCGATCATCTTGAAAGTTGACATAAAATATTGACTAGGCTAAGGCTGGCCAATCTGTTTCGATATTCACTCGTATAGAGGTGCCATATGATCGATTCGATTTTATACTGATCCCTTAATGTGGCACGCAAAGTTTTTTGTTTCTCTTTGTGAGCCATCTGTATACAACGCCATATTGCATTGATATTACAGTATCCGTAAGAGGGTCTCAATCGGCTGGGCACTTTTCTGTTAAAGAATTTGATGTAGCTTTCCATCCTTCTTTTTAAGTAGTCATGTAATGGTGTTTTGAATATGGTCCGTATTCTCTTAAGCATAAAACTGGATAAAATTTAGCCAATGAGGATAAGACGACTATTTAAAATAATAGTAAGAAGAAACAAAAAAGAGGAATTGATCACGTACAATCTTGTCATTCGATCCGAGATTAAAAGAGATTAAATATTTCATTACACACCCGACCATTATATTGTAATAGTTTGAGATGTAGCACGCTTACAGCGGATGGTGAAGTTATTGAGCCGAGTGCGTGATGGGAGAACAGATCGACAAATTGCTGTAGTAAATACAAATATTGATTTATTCATTCATTTAAAAAAGTCTTGTACTAGTCGAAGTAGTATTTCTTGTAGCAAATAGACTTGTTAGAAAAAGACTTGAAGCAACGGAGATGTGATGCTTTAGAATAATACTAAGGATATAATGGAAGAAATGAGATCAAACGAAGATGCGCAAGTTGAGGCTAGAATATATAGACCTTTAATAAAAACTAAGAAAAAGGCAAGTAGAAATTGTACGACATCTAAATCGATGAAAAAGTATAGAATATTAATTTTCGCCGTAACTTGGGAAATAGATGGTAAAAGAAGTAGAGGTAGACTAAGAATAACCTATCTAGATAGTCTAAACAGATGAGCAACTAATAAATACAGGACCAATTTAGACTTTTAAAGTTGTCTGAACAAAGAGATGAGTGGCGTGCCAAGATCACCTATGTCTGCTTTAAACTTGGTACTTATTGAATGAATAAGTCGGCAGAAGCAGGCATTAAATGACGCCTTCAAATCCAAAGCTTTATAGTTCGGTTTTTAAATAGGATAATAATATCCTTTTGTATTTTTAATTAAAATTAATTTTGCCGGATTGTTTAATTTAAATACAGAAAGGTTAATTTGAATAACACGTGAGTCGTTTTAGTCATCAAAAGAAGGAAAAAAACGGTCTACGAGCCGTGTCTCTATCTGATTGGGAGCTTCGTTCTGGGGAAAAGTGGGATTGTCTCTGAAAATGAATGTTATAATTATCTAATCACCCTTCGCTTTTAAAAGATTTTTTAGATGAAATCGAAGACTTCACAGACAAACCGATTATCGATATGATACAATTTTATGAACAGGGAATTGATCAATACCCCTTTTACAAAGTGCAAGACTCTCGATTTTAACCTACAGCCATAGTACGGCTTAATGATGATCACTTACAGCTATGTCGCTTTATTGACGTATTAAAAAATGGTCCCAGACCAGATACGGGCTTCACACTCTGCGACAAAATTACTCGCGTCTAAGAAATTCATCACCGACACTAGAAATGGCAATGGTTTTTACAGATGCTCGATGAGAATAGTCCATTATTTTACGGAAGCCGTTTATCTTTGATTTTAGAGAGCTTGAAGCAAAATTTATTATTGATTTCCAGAAGGATGTTCTACGTGGTACTTGAACAAAACACTGCAAATATTGCAAATTCGTTTTCTTTTTGTTTTGTTTTGTATCTTTATTTGTCAAGTGATCTTTGTTTAAGACTATGGACCATAATTGTAGATTTTTCTGAATAATTGTTTTCTCTTGGCATAGGAATGAAAAGCTCGAAATTCGAGCCTCCCGCAAAACGTTCAATCGTTACCTAACACTCTGGAAATAAACACGGGACAGCGTAATTAGATCTACACGAATGTGTCGGTCTTTTGATGGGTATTTATAGTAATCTCAGTGGGCCATTGTGCTCAATGACTGACAATCTCCTCTGACTGTTGACTTAGGGTTACGGGCCTGTCACTGAAGGTCGCCGCGCAAGGTCGACTCTCTCCACACGAGGACAGCGAACTGGCTGTTTACCCTCCCCGGGCAGGCCTGTTGACTGGGTCAGTCTCTCAACAAACCCAGGTCAGTTTGGTATGCGTCTGACCAGCGACCGATACCCCAAGAGGAATCCATACTGGTGGACCGGCGGTGTAGAATATCGGCCATGCCCTGAGGAGATGTAGATTACACTGCAGGGAGAGAAGCCCTACTTGCATCCCGGGTGGTTCCAGCCACTTTCAGCTGAAAGGCTACATATTTTAACAAAGACATTAGAACTCTGTTCTAATACACGAAGAAAAACTGGGCTGGGATCTAGTGAAGTAAAAACCACTACAAAGATAAATAGTGGCAACACGTGGGACTAACCACTAAAACTCTTCCACGCTATCGCCCAACAGGTAAGCAAAAATGTACTCAAAGAATAAAATCCATAGAGCCAAAAGACTCCTCTAAACATCAACCCAGGCTGGCCCAAGGACCTATTAATGGGATGGGACAACAAATCCCCCTACCCCCTTACTTTCCCAGTCTCTCAAATAGGAAAAAAATTAGCTAAATATGACAAAATCATGAATGAACACAGCCAGTGGTAAAACCTTGTCCCAGGCAAATCAAGATACCCCCCGACGGCAGAAGCGCCCTAACTAGAGGGGGGTAGGGGGTTGGGTTTTGGTTTG
>RQTK01000152.1:678443-689872 GCA_003991915.1 Elysia chlorotica | reverse complement strand
ACCCGGGGTGTTCCCAGCCACTTTCAGCTGAAAGGCTACATATTTTAACAAAGACAATTCAACGCAGAGGCTCGGATTTCTAATCGATAACTCCACGGGCTATTCAATACAGAGAGATCAGCTATTATTCGCACTACTGATAATGAGCTAAATTATGAAAGAATAATGGTTAAAGGGCGCAGTTTAGTTTAGTAAGGGTGTCATTTTGGTCTTATTAATGTTTCTGGTTGGGTTGGTTTTACGTCCAACAGCAGCACTATATAGGCTATATTGTGGACGGGCCCCAAGACGGACGTCTGACAATTTTATGTGCTGCCACACACGAGACAGGGCGGGGATACCATGACTCCTGTCTCAGCCGGTCACATTATACTGACACCGACCCAACCATTAGGGAACTCAACTGCCAGGATTCGAACTCGGGACCTTTTGCGTCGGAAGCCGATGTTCTACCCCTGGAATGAAGCCATAATTATATCCTGGGATCCGTCCACGATATCTCCTAGTTGATGACTTTGGACGCTAAGAATCCAACTAAGCATCAAGCTGGACTAGGTCTGTTCTCAACCTAAACAAATGAAATGGATTTCAATCACTAAATGTATGACCTACTCCTAAAAAAAACATGTGCACCATCTCCGCTTTACATCAACATCATGGACCGGTGTTTTGGGCTGATATCTGGGTACAAAAAGTTGTAAAGATGGATCACTACCAATACTTAATGTCGAGACATATCGGACCTCAAAATATCTGTCATCAGAGAGAAACTACTGACGCACGACCTGTTGATTATGGTTGCAGCTCTGGCAGAAAAAAATCGATGCCTGTGATGTGTGTTTTTAATTTCCAGTGGAACTGCGATCCAGGAGGATTGCGCAACAAAACCATATCAATATCTTCTTAAAGTGGTGTAATAGCAAGCTCTCTTGTTACGATAGAAACTAAGGCGCTTGCGGGCATTGATTATCTGTACACTGTTTACTAATTAATACTCACTCTCAATGGGCGAGGGGCTCATACAGATGATCAGCTCGATACAGAGGGGCGTAATAGCCTGGCTCTTCAACTTACTAATTGGGAAGGAGGGGGAAAGGGTGTATCATACATTGTAAATTAGACGACACGGTAGAATAGATACGAAACATCGCAACAGAGACAAAGACTGAATGACGGTAAGAAAACAGAAGCAGAGAAAAGATAAAATATAGAGCAAAAGAAGGAAGCAGATTCATTGATTGGTGACTAATGATTGTTTGATGTGGCAAACCCAGATTATGATCACGGCCGGTTCACTGTGTTTCACCAAACAAGCTTTTGTCAGGTTGCGGCGAATGCCAGCGGGAAGGAAGGGAGGGAGGGAGGGAAAGGAACAGAGAGAGGGGGTGGGAGAAGAGAGGGAAGGAAGGCAGACAGAGAGGGAGAAAGGAACAGAGAGAGGGGTGGGGGAGAGAGAGAGAGAGAGAGAGAGAGAGAGAGAGAGAGACAGACAGACAGACAGACAGACAGAGACGGTTACAGAGACAGAGACAGATTATTGAGATAGAAAGGGAGGACGAGACAAACTAGCTGCTTAGAACCAACCAACCAACGTGTCTTTTTCATTATGCCATTGTAGGTTTATGTAACTCTTATTGTGAGGTTTCTTTCAAAAGTTCCAATGAAGAAGAGTTTAAATTAAGAAAGTAAATCGTTATTCAACCTAGGCGACACGAGGTTTGCAATGCGTCGCTCTGTCGAATCACTTGTAATTGCTCGCTCTTTTTCCATGTCGACTTAAACTCAACAAGTGAAATAAAACGATAACGAATTGTCCAATCCAGTCGTAAGTCTTTGCGGGGCCTATGAGTTGCTATTCCGATCTTGCAAGTATGGGGGGCATGGGAGGTCGGGGGTTTGTGTGCTGTCCCCAGGATCCCTGGCTGTCTCCCGAGACTTGTTGCTGGCAACCCCTGGGCTAAGCGCTGGCGTGACGTCAATCCGCGGCGGCCACTGTTTGCCCAAGCTCTGTCAGGGAGCGGGGCTACTTTCCATGCTCTCGCCGGACACACTCGACTTTCGCTCGGGGTCCCTCTCGCTCTGAGAGAGTGGACTCGGCTGCTTAAGGGTTATTTACTATGTAAGGCCCAGTTCCCACGAGGCTATTAGACAGGCTAATGGCCCATTACAGAGAGGTTCGTTCGGTAAAGGTCGAAGAGGGATAACCCTACTTATAGGCTCTTGCACAATTAAAGGCAGCCACATAGTGTTACAAGGGTGTGAAACAAACAAATGTCTCCTATTGTAATCCGTTATAATATGGCATAACAATGTATGTTATCTTTCATGCCCGGGACGATTTTTAATAGAGGAAAATGACTTTAAAAGTTATTGTTGCCAATCGAGACAGCCGATTGATGGGGAAAAGTAAATAAATAAATATGTTATGCGAAATACATTTTCCAGGCTACGTTAGATGATCTATGAGCTTGAGTACATGAAGAAAATGATTGGCATCCTGCTAAGACTTTTACAGTTTTCAGAAAAAATTTATAATTGGTTTGCAATTAGAACTGATTCAAAGAAGTTATTTTGCTAGTTATTGCGAGAATTTCCCCAGATCTTTTAATATAATAGAGGAAAGTGAACGCATAAAAACAAGAGAAATAATTATACTAATTCGAAAAAAAGTTTCGTGTCCATCAAACGTGCTTAATTTAATTAATCTATAAAACGTGTGGCAATTGCTTGATAGAACATCGAAAAACAAAATTCACATTAAATTCATCAACAAATTAATCATGTCTTGCTTTATGAACAATAAACTAGCTGTAACCATAAATTTTATATATTTATAGAGAAGAAATAGTGTGCAGTATTTCTGTGATATTCTTGTTCATATATACCAGACAAACCAAATGTAGCTGGGTTTAAAGTTTTATCTAAAATGAATTTCTTAAAACGAACTAGTTCAAGTTCGAAAGCTTGAACCAAAGGAAGAATATATGTAGCACTCTTTTGTTGCTCGATTATCGTTTAAATTTATGTGCGTTTTATTTCAGCCATTGTTCACGCAAATACTACACAGATAGCATCTCCAATAATACTCTGAGGCTTGCAGTAAGTGGAGCGTATAGAATATGCAAGATCCAGCTAACAGTGAAGAAAATCGTGGCCACCATTTACTTGGGGCCTAGGGTGTTTTACTCACCGCTATTACTTTTAGAACCAGTACAGTGGGTTAATGCCTTTACGCTGAGGAGTTCCATCCTCTATCTCCCCACATTCCAACTTAGCTCCGTTCGACCATAATCATTAGGTATTAGATTTTTCGGTTGATCAAGGTATAGATGGCACCAGACTTTTTCCTTTTGGGTGTAGACTAAAAATAAGTATGGTTAAGTTGATGTACTGACTATTTTTTCACGCCAGCCATTAATGTTGTACATAGTAGTTAGTTAGTTTCTTTGATTATTTTATTTTCGTGTCTTAAAAGTATGTAGAACTGTATATAAACTCTTAAAGTGATATCAAATGTATCGTATATCAAAAATTTCAAAGTTTAGGTTTGTTCATTTCTTTGAATATGCGAAAATTTGTATTGAAAGGAGGAGAATGTATTAAAGCTAAAAAGTGTTTTCTATACGGATTTTTTAAAATTCATTTCATATGAAAAAGCTATTCCTCACAAAGCTTAAATGCTTTTCCATATGTTGAACAGTAGAACGGGTAGCTTTGGATTTCATCTTTTGTTCATGGTAAGGTGATAGCGCAGCAGGAAATCAAACTTCGGCACAAATTGAATTTGCAAACTCAAAGGCGTCCAAACGATGCCATTATTACATGGGATCGAATAGTTAGTAACGCATACTCATTGTGGCAAAGGCGGCACTAGAAATTCTTCTGTGTCAATAATATCTTCTTTCCAGTTAAACAAATACAAGTTTTTCTTTGGTGAGTCAAACGCTGTTTTACAATACACCTGCACATTGGCGCTCTTTCGATTTATTGCTAGGTTATGATTCACTGTCCACAATGTCATGAATGGTGGTTGTGAGATAGCCACTCTCAAAATAATGCTCAGGTTACACGATGTGCGGTTCTCTCTCTTCTTATGTAGTAGGCCTCACTTTTTCAGATTGGCTGTCAGTTTGTCTGTCTGTCCTTGCATCCCGGGTGGTTCCAGCCACTTTCAGCTGAAAGGCTACATATTTTAACAAAGACAATTCAACGCAGAGGCTCGGATTTCTAATCGATAATTCCACGGGCTATTCAATACAGAGAGATCAGCTATAATTCGCAGTAGTGATAATGAGCTAAATTATGAAAGAATAGTGGTTAAAGGGCGCAGTTTAGTTTAGTAAGGGTGTCATTTTGGTTTATTAATGTTTCTGTTAAAATTTTCTTTTTTTTTCAGATACATAATTATTCATATATTGAAACTTTCCCTTTATGAAGACAGGTACAGTGAAATATCAACAAATTAAAGTGGGGAGCCCCAATTGCGAATTGACGAATGATGACATAGCGAGAAATATATCATGATTTATTTGATTATGTGTGAATTTCAATCCACCCGCAAACTGCAGGCCTCATTTTGAAAAATACATGAAAATTTATCGCAAGTACAGGTCCTATATTTTTGTTTGCCGCTTTTTACAACGTCCATCTTTGCTAGAATTTGTTTTATATTGTAAAAACTCGAGAGTTAAATGGGCGAGGTTTTCCTTGGCCATGATAAAGCGCGTGGCCTCTAATTGGAAGGTTGCAGATTCGACCCCCACTGCGACTGCCTGATTATTTTACCCTTCATTTACATGGGAAGAACGGCGGCAGTTACAAAAAAATGATTTTTTTTCAAATTACGGCGATTGCCCGATTACTCACTTGCTAAAGATCGTTACTGTATAACTAATTTGGCTAAAACGACTGTAGTCCTAGAATATAAAGGTATTTTAAAACATCATCCTGTGGCAGAAATATAGACTCAAACTTTAAAATTTAATTTCTCAAAACGTAGAATCTGTGACTACCGTCATTTTTCCCGTGTGCTATTATTGGTAGCGTCTGTTTCAGTATAGGGTGACCAGTCACAGTCTGAATATCCTGGTTTAGGTTCTTATGAAAACCAAGAAGAGTTTAAATGAGAGAGCTTCGCATTCTCTGACAAAAGATTTGCCAGACAGTAAAACCAAAATTCTATTCTGCATTCCCTACATAAAATGACATTTTCACCAAAATGAAACAGAAACAGTAGGTTAATGAATGCATTAACTAGTAGGCCCCCAATACTCGCGGGCAGCTTTAAAACTCATGTAAAAAGTCTGCAATTGAAATTTAAAGCCAGTCATAGAATGTTAATCCTTTCCCATCACGCCGCACACTGTTGTGCGGGTTGATATGCCTTTTGTGCTAGGACCTTTTTGTATTGATCTGCACGCCTTCCATTTCAAATTTATAAAAATCAAAGCATTTATCTTTTCAGTTTTTTTTAATTTCCCAAAATAGTGTGCACACATCAAATAGACCTAAAACGATGCGATGTAAAGGTTATATCCAATCGGCTTCAAAACATGAAAAAAAGATTGAAAAAGAGATCGAATTTAAATAATACAGATGTCTTGAAGAACAATAAGCGATGGCACACACTATATAAACAACAAGACACCAAACCAAATTTTCGTATAAACAATAGACCCTATACATAATTATTTGTTGACTACTGAGAGTTCAAGAGCTCAATTAACACACGGATGTATGATAACTCGGCAACCTTCCCATCTTTACAGCAGCCCTATAAAACGAGTAACAATATGCTTCAGTCTGCATGGTTCCCAGTGTCAGAATAAAACGGGAAAAATGTATTGAAACCCAAAGTGCAAATTCAAGCCATTGATATCTAGTTGCCATAATCTATTTATGAAACCGCATTTTCAGGGCTTGCTGCCTTTTACATGTTTTTCCTCTAACCGTTGCTTACATATTATTTATCGATAATGTTGGGCATTCAAATATGAAAATCATTCTGCCACTATCGAGGCTCTCTCTTAATTTAACCTTTTCTATTTATCAAGATCGATCACACACGGCAACTGGACCCCCCATGGGAATACCCTAGACTTTACCGATCACATTACACGAACATCGACCCAACCTATGGAAATTTGGTTCGCTTGGTTGGTTGGCTCATCAGTCCAATAACCAGTATGGATGGGCCCAAAGACTAACTTCTGACAGTTTTACGTGCGGCCACACAAGGAAGGAGGACTTTAGGAGTTGAGGACTTCAGGACTTCAGTCCCAACAATCACATTAGACTGACAGCAACCCAACCAGTAGCGTTCGAAATGCGATAAATAATTATTGTGCTTGATTATGGAACAGAACATGGGACGTCTGATTTGAAGCCGACAGTTCTACAACTTCACCTAGGACCCACCCTAATAAGGCTCTGCTGTTGCCCCCCCCCCCAGCCCAACCTCAATACTGTTATAAGGGGCCGTTTATTCATCGCCTCAAGTTCATACTTAACCAAATACTTTATACAGAGAATAGCGTGTTGTTTCTTCAAAACATTAGAAACGAGACTATTTTTAAAAAAAAATTTTAAAGAATCCGCTTTAATTTTGTAAAAGAAATTCTGAGTTCCCTTCTCGCATAAATAAAAAAGTTACATGAGTTTACTTTAACTAGATCTAGTTTTTTCATTATGAAATAAATTCAAACAAAACAAATTCTTGAAAAATGTATTTTTAACTATAAAAATGCATCAACATGCTCAACTTAAGCGCTACGTGATGTACATGCCACACTTCCTACATGACACTTGGCTTTAGGTGACAGTGATTGAATCGCATTGTTCAGAACTTTGTCTACTTGTTGAGGGATGAACTGAATTTGAAAAATGCTTTGTTTTCGTTCGCATCCATTATTGTTTCAGAATTGAATTTGAAAAGTGCTTTGTTTTCGTTCGCATCCATTATTGTTTCATATCAATCAAAGAATGTTTACAACGGCACGGTGAGCTTAATGCCAAGACACTCAGGAATAAAAGCACGATAGACACTAAACACGGGCAAAATATTGTTAACACCTATTGGGATTTCTCTAGTTACAATAGGGAATTGAAAAGAAGCATTCTCTTTGTGATTGGCATCCAAGTTAATGCTTCTTTGTAAATGTTATGAGCCTTTCCTCTTAACTTCAAAATTAATGCAAAACATATTTGTGATAATAAAAAAAAGCTCTGTATGCAATGAAGCAATGTGGAGAACTGAAAGATTGCGCAAGGTATTGAAATGTCATCATTGAAGAGTCGAGATCTAAGCTCAGATCGCTAGTTGTTCTTTGTTGTTTTTTGTTTTGTTTTTACATAAGATTCCTCATACCCAGGAAACCCTCGAAAAGTTTTTAAAAGTTCTCAAATTAATGTAATCATATTTGTATTCTCAAATATGTATGTTGTAATAATCTTTATTTAGTGTTAACAAAAACTCCAATTCTTCGCACTTGCATTATTTCATATTCCATAACACCCCTCTTAAGTTTTTCATCGTTTGTTTTTTGTTTTGTTTTTGTTTTTTGTTTTTTATAAAAACAATTCTTGTATCGAAAAGAAAGATAGATTTAGCAACTCACACACTTACAGGCACACATACAGGCAGACAGAAATAGACTCGGAGATAATTATAAGAATGGTCAGAGGAAGGATGGTGCATCGCATTGTTCTACTGAATATCCCCAAATCGCCCTTACAGTGAAAATGTGCACCTAGGCATCAAGTCTAGGAAGCAAAAGTCTAAAAAGCATTCAGAACAAATGAGGAAAGTTGTGCGAAGAAGAAGACTACCTACTTGAAGTGTCCGCCTCCATTTCACAGTAGTACTCAGAGTAGGAATTCAGTCACAGGCAAGGACTGGTACCTGGACACAATCCGCCGCAATGTCCAAAGACGCCACAGATAAGGCCTGAATGACACTGTTCTCAATAATCTACTTCCCCCGGGACTGTGCCGGCCTATTTACATAGACAGTGCCAGCTGTCCGAGTGTCCGTATCGCTCGCTAGGTGCCCTCCGATAACGCCACTGGCTTCAGTGCTGAGCTCTTAAAGCTCTGTAAAGTACGATCCGGTCCCTAACCGATAAATCTAGATTTGAATCGAAGACAGGTTATCATTATGAGCGGGCGTTCTGGACTTTTACTGGATCATCGAGATTAGGATCAGAGCCTTAGCGTGATTAGTTCCACCTGGCGAGTCGGCACCAGTGAGAGTAGAGTGATCGCTGGGTCTGGCCAAGACCACAGGTCCCCGACTGGAAGCGTCTACAGCGCAGCCCGCGGCGATCAAACACCCGATCCTGGGCCCCAACCCCGGTTCTCGGGTGCATATAATAGAAACAAAGAACCTCTAGTTCTGCCCTCTAGGTTTATACAAATAGTGCCGTAACAGTTAATCCAAAGCGCACGGTAGCTCGTTAGTTTTCTCCATTAACATGCAGTTGTGTTCTTTGCCTTAAATCTAGGCTACTTAATTTCGAAAGTAGTGGGAACAGTTGTCTGAAAATACATGCATTACTTTCTACGTTCCGTCATATCCTTAATCTGGAAATTTCACAACTTTCCCCCACTCATTGCTTCAGTATAGTTTTGTGTAATTTTGTACTTTCGTAACAACGCTTTGATTGCTGAATGAAGTACACAAAGTACTGGTTGCACGTCAGTTATGTTGCTACTTGAAGTATAATTATACGTCAATTACGTAGCTAAATAAAGTACCACATCGATTACGTTCACGCGAGAGTTATCGATTATATTGCTACAAAAGGCACCAATTCCGCTAATAGTACAAGTACAATTAGTAGGGTTTAAGGATCGTAAGCAATGGTGAATGGACGCTTACACAACTAATTTTTTGTGTTGCATTTGCACTTAATATAAGATTTTACATAATCGTTACTAACTATTACGTCTATATTTAAAATCATTGAAAGAAATGGAATCGTCTTAGAATTAGACTATATAAATTGGTACCAGAGAGTGGGCTTTCTGTTGCAAAAAAAAAACTGCATAGGGCTTTTAAATCAATAAGCACTCCTAGTTTCAGAACAAAATCTCATGCAGGATGGAGGATCATCAAACTGATATTTTGATAGTTGTCGTTTCGAACAATGAATCGTCGATAGTCTTGTTCTACTAATTCTATGTATATTTTTTTTAAATTTCAAGTGTTGCATGATTTTGTTGTTGTTGTTGTTGTTGTTGTTGTTGTTGTTGTTGTTGTTGTTGTTGTTGTTGTTGTTGTTGTTGTTGTTTTTGCATTTGTTTTTGCTGTTGTTGTTGTTGTTGTTGTTGTTTTATAAATTTTCTCGAGGTTCATGCTATAGACTAGAAAAGTTCTTTAGAAAGAGAGAGAGAGAGTGCTCCTCCCTTTAACCGGATTTAACGTCTCCCAGGTTTCCCTGAGGGATCCTATACGGCGACAAGCGGCATTGGCAGAAGACAAAAGCTCAAGATGAAGGCAATACATGACAGCTCCTTTCCTAGTTCATTCTATTACTACGTGGTTGGTCCTCTTATATGGGAGTTCCTAATGTTGGGTGCTCTAAAGTGGATGGAGGGGATGGAGATAAGACAAACCTTTCCTTCTACGCTAGGAGGTCAGGTAAGGTAGCATTATTTCTTATTGTTGTCATTATTATTCTATTGCTCCCATTAGCCTTATTACTGTTATTATTACTTTTATCACTATAACATTTATTATTACTATCATTACCACCATTAGTATTACCATTATCATTATCATTGCTATTCTTATTATTATTACTATTATCATCATCATCATCATCATCATCATCATCATCATCATCATCATCATCATCATCATCGTTGTTGTTGTTGTTGTTCTCGTCGTTGTTATCGTTATCACTATTATTACTTTATTAATGTTTCCACTGCTATCATTGTCACCGCTATCACTATTTTTATTATTATGTTTTAATATTACTATAATAACTACTACAATAATTATTGTTATCACCATCACCATCATAATTATCATTACTACCATCACCGTTACCATTATTCTTATTTAAAAATAACTAGGACTACTAGAATCACTCAGCCGATAAAACCTACACACACACTATGCTATCAAAAAAGATAATCTACAAAAATCTAGCAGAAGGTTCCCTTACATATGGGCAAGAAATATATGACCAAACCTTCCAAACAACCATTCAAAATTCGACAACATTCAATCATCTGACCCTAGAGCAATAACCAACACAAATAGGCTCACTAATCATAGAGGCCCTCCAAGTAGCAATCAATATAAAACCACTTTGCATCAAAAGGAAAGGAGCAGTTCTGAAATATTGTACGAGAGCCATATTTAACCCCTCAAACCCAAGAAATACAATTTTCACCATTCTGTTAAAAGGAGAAAAACAAAACCAACCAAATAAAGCACAGCACAGCAGTTGCTAGTACACGATGAAATACGTAATTTTTAGACCTGGATCCCGACGACAATATTACCAGATAATTCCTCAGAGAACCATGGAAACTCAGAAAACTCCTAGTAGACACTCAGCTGGGCTGAACACTGAGAAAAAGAAACGGACAGGACAAGACAAACTCAAAGCGCTAACACTGAAACACCTAACTTAAAACTACAAGAACAGTAAAGAAAAATCTTATTCAGACGGATCTAAGAAAGGAAGCCTTGTTGGCATATGAGTTTACACTAAAATCCTGGCATTAAAGATCAACAGCAGAATAAAGTTAAATAATTAGCGGCCATAGACGAAACTCTAAAGACCATTCAGGGAAAGGAGATGGAATGAGAAAACATAGTTATATTAACGGACCCCTTAGCAGCATCACTAATTATTAAAAAAACAACAACAACAACGCCAGGTAAGACCTTGCACTTTCGATCAACATTCGAGCAAACCACCTCCAAGAAAAGAACCACACCAATGACCAGATCTGCTGGATCCCAGCCCACTGTAACATCAAAGAAAACGAAAAAGCTGATCAACAGACCAAATTAGAACTCAGTTCTAATACACGAAGAAAAACTGGGCTGGGATCTAGTGAAGTAAAAACCATAATAACCACTGCAAAAATAAAGAGTGGCAACACATAGTCTAACCACTACAAAGAAAGATTCTTCCACGCTATCGCCCAATAGGTAAGCAAAAATGTACTCAACTTCAATACCACAAAGAATAAAATCCATAGAGCCCAAAGACTCCTCTAAACATCAACCCAGACGGGCCCAAGGACATATTAATGGGATGGGACAACAAATCCCCCTACCCCTGACCAGACCCCCCCCGTCTCTCAAATAGGAAAAAAATTAGCTAAATATGACAAAATCATGAATGGACACAGCCAGTGGTAAAACCTTGTCCCAGGCAAATCAACATATCACCCCGACGGCAGAA
>RQTK01000152.1:658038-675160 GCA_003991915.1 Elysia chlorotica | reverse complement strand
TCTCTCTCTCTCTGTCTCTCTGTCTCTCTCTCTCTCGCTCTCTCCCTCTCTCTCTCTCCATCCCCCTCCCTCCCTTGTTTTAGCTATTTATCTTTCTTTACAGCTCTCTATACTTAACACTGTGTTGACTTACCGCGTACACATCGTTGATGTTGATGGCCTCCCCTGACTGGGCCACATTCCCCGCGATGCCGACGCCGAAAGGAACGACGATTTCATTGGCCACCGTGTGGACGGACTGCTCCAGAGTGCTGGACTCCGTGACGTCAAACAGCTTGGACACCAAGAACTTGCTGTCCCGACTGCCGCGGACCAGAAACAGCGAGCCTCGGTCTGAGTTGGTCAGAATGCTCACATTCTGTGGACACGATACAGCCATTAGAGGTTTTTTTTTACATTTAGCATCAACTGTTGGGGTGGCAGTATAACACTGTGTGCCAAAATTACTTATACAGTCTGTCGGTGAACTTGTCACAACACTGTTCTAAGAAAATCAAATACATGTAATCTGAAAACTGACAAACTGAGAGGTTTGTTTGTTGCTTAGCGTTTAGCACTATAGCGGGTTTATTTTTGGTGGATCCCAATACTTACATCTGACAATTTTAAGTGATGCCACACAGAGACAATACGAGAATACCATGAATCCTGTCTAAGACGGGTACATTATACTAACACCGACGCAACCAGAAAATCGGAAAAATAAATGTTTTACCGATTGTGAGTTTTGAACCGAGGACCTCTAGATTGGGAGACCAACACTATACCAGTTGCACCAGTTCACCCACCCCCTCCCCTTTTTCTGATTTTCTGAATCATGGAAATGGAAGATCTTAATGGGATGACCATAGCTACGTCTTGCAGTGGACGGATAGAGCCTTGTTGGATTTGTATGTATCATTCGAACAAAGACGTCATACTATAAAACATGTTTCTTTTCACGGGCCAAATCTATATAGAAGATTAAGACTCATCCAAATTTGCATTTAACATTTCTTAAGTGTATATTCCTATTTCGGGGAGTAATCTTTCACATCAATCCTTTTAGTTTAGTAAAATAAAAGCAATTCATTTGATCTCACCGTTAAACAGAGGAGTAACAATCTTTGTTTAGCTTTTCACGTGGAATCCATATAAAAAATGGCAATTTTGATGGAAAAAAAATAGGAAAAATTGTTTTTTTTTTTATTTAAAAGAGAAATGCAGTGAGAAGATTATGACGGCTCCTGTGTCTTATTGTCGCGATCTTTGTTTTCAAGTGCAATAGTTTAGCTGCAAAGCCTCCATTCGAAGCAGTTAAAGGATGGAAGCCCATGTTTTAAAAGTCGCTATTGATTTTAATTACTCGGGGATTTGCAGTGCAGAAAATCCATACAGACTTTCCCCAATGTGTACAAGAGCAGTAATTCTATGTCAGTAAAAATAGAAACAGCACTTTATACTCTCGTGCGAGTTCGTGAATACGGAATGAGGAGTTATTCTTTTCAGACAAAATATTTAAATTGAATAGGGCAAACATATTCGTGTTAAACACGTAAAAACCACAATTAATTCTCATTATCAAACCTTAAGTCAAACTGTGTCAAGTACATTGTAAAACACACGGCTTAAATTTGAAAATCTAAAGATAATACAACTTTGTATCTTTACCATAATAATGTTGACTTCAATTTTAAACTATGAAGAGTCATCATTACTGACTTCAATACAGTAATGGTATTGCTTGAAAGGAGGGCGGCGCTTTTCATTTTACAAAGGAAAACATAGACATGGCTGGCTGCACGTGCCTATAAATATTGTAAAAAGTGTGAAGGCAGAATTTCCTTTTAAATGAATTTTTTATATATATTCTGAAGAAAACTGCTGTGTGAAACAACAACAAGGCTTTAAATTAAAATCTTTGTAAAAATCTGATTCTTCTTATTTTCTGGCTTTATTTTACATTAAATTGTATGAGACTGAACAGCGCCACGTCAGCACCAACATTTTAGACAATCCTCACGCTAAGGAGACAAGGACTCCTTCAAATTGTTTCGTTTGCTGTTTGTTTCACCTCTTGTTTTAAGTTAATACCTTAATTACTGTTATAGGAATTGGGTTCTAAACACTTATTTATTCGCTTTTCGATTTTCGTTTTGATTTGTGCTTTTTAAAACAATCACTTTCGTCCACTGATTCTTTGGGGGAACACCTTCTGACGAGTTTGTTTCAAAATTCTCAATCAATTAGCTCTACAATCTAGACTTTGTGTCTGATGAATCCTATAATCATAACTGATGTAAAAACCCTTTAGACTTTAGAATAATGTTCTATGTTGAAATAAAATGGTTGGTTTAGTTCCGTCCATCTTCAATTTCCAAGACCAAAAGTTTTCACCGTAAATCGGTCTATCATTTATTTTTAGAAGTAGCCAGAATATCGTGGTTACAACCCGTTTTCCTCAGTTTCGCAAGAAAAGTCAAAATATCATGCGGATACCCTGAAACCTCATCACTGTGGATCTATAGATAGTCTAAGGATAAACTTCCTCTCTTGTGAGGGCGTTTATCCTTGAATCCCGGCTTGTTCTCTGTCTGTCTCTCACGCTTGGCTTCTCGACCTGAGCTGTCTGTATGGCATGCGTTCAGTTTCAACGGAAATAAAAGGAGGATCGCGATCGATTTTAGGCCTGCATATATATCTAACTTTCAAGACATTTACGACTGTAAGTTACGACAGCGATTGTCTTGGTGTACGAGACAGGGAGTGTTTATACAGTTTTTTTAAATCAGCTGCTTTAATGAAAATTTCTTTACTAAAATGGATAGTTCATTTACACACACAAAATCTGTAGTATCTGATGCATTCTTTTTTATATCGAGTCAGTCAATGGCGTTTTTCATAATTGATGCAGTAGTCCACATTAATAAATATTAGAAGAGTACAGCGTTAAAGTGCACACGATTAAAGTGAGTACAATTTTTATGAAAATAGGCTGGTTTAACAGCATCATTACTGGTCCAGTGAAGATGTACTTGTAGGCTGAGATTTGTGGTTGACTTGCGGTTCGAAAAAAAATTTATGCTTTTGGAGAGAAAATGTTATGTGTGTTTAAAAATAAGATCGAATTAGTATTTTTTTCAACATAATAAACAGAAAGTAAAAGACATTGTTCATTTTTTTTAAATAAATTCCTTCAATAAGACAACCCAATCGTAGTTGAGACGTTATTTGTTTTTGTTTTTTTTTAAACCTAACAATATTATTCCGAATCAGTCTCAGTCTATTTTACTATGTTTTATAAATAAATAATTTTTTAATTTTAATTTACGAGGGACATCATTAATGTATCAAATGACATTGACTGAAATTCAATCGCCTTGAATATTTCTATTGATTCATCAAGTCTCATTAAACAAAAAAAACTTTTCCATGAAATAAATCTTATCTATTGGACTTTCAATTAAAAACAAAACCTCAATCTTATTTCATCCGTATATATTTTGTATAATTACGCTGTGAAAGAAAGATCTGTCCGTTATTTTTTGCATGTTTATTTTTTTAACGTTATATCCCTTAACATTTAAAGGGGTTCTTTTTTTAAATTGGGAAACTGACTTGCCGTTTTTGCTTTTTTTATAAATTTTTTATTAATTTTTTTTTTTTGGTTGTTTTTTTTTCCTTTTTTCTTTTAGCGAGTGAGGATAGATGCACATCCAAGTAAAATATTTTAAAGAACAGTCACAACACACTATCTAGATATGTATGGATGGTGGGTGAAGAAGGTAAGATTTACCATTAGATTTTTACGGTGCGCAATGACACAATGATGAAACGAGAAAATACAATAATTTTTTTGCCTCTCGAAGATTGGAAGATTACTGTAGAAAGTCAAAGAGGAAATTCAATGCAACATTTATACTCAGAGCAATCGGTAAAAAAGTCCATAGTGCCCTTTGGAAGACAAAAATGATACAGGCGCTTTTAAACGAGTTGTTTAAATAAGATTCGAGGGAGTGTCATATTTAATCTGCAGATAGGTTTACAATTTATCTAATTTCATTTTACTTCCTTTGGTTTCAAAGATAGATTTCTGGTTAAGGGACTGCATTACAAAAGAAAAACATGATGCTTATGTGATTCTTGCTAACCTGTTTTTGTTTGGCTTTCATCCAATGCTGTGATTAAAATGACCATAGTATAGCTTTTTGAACAGCTAAAAAAACGCAATTTAATTCCCTTAATTTTGTGTAGTATAATATTATATAAGATAAAATATTTTTTTCACATTGACATTTGAGTGCGTGCTTTTGCCAATGTAACAGGTGAATATTCTTTTTAATATTAACTTTATCTCATATCATATGAAATCTAAATAGTGTGTGATTTTGCCCTGGGAAAGCTAACATGTTTTAGCTTGCTTAAGATGCTTTAACATACTAAGAGTATTGTTATGTTCTTAAGCTTGTTTGTTTTTCATTAAAATCATTAACTGATCCATAATGCAACTGTTTTCTTTTTAAGGGCAACACGTGAAATGCTGGCTCATGTAGAACTTTTTCTTGCGTTCTTAGAATGATTCTAAACAGGGCATGGTGTACATTCAAGAAGTGGGTGGAGCAGCAGGACATGTTAGAGGCTCACTACACAGTCTGAGGAGAGGTGTTTTAGAGCTCGTCGGTACAACGTCGTGGAAGCTTACAAGCATAAGATATGCAAATAAGACGCCTTAAGATGCGTTGTAAACTACCGCGCCATGGTACTTGCGACCTTAGATATCATTTAAAAGGACAAAAAAATGTGTTTCTAAATTCTTTCATATTTTTTAATTCATAATAGTTATAGTTTTTAAAACTTCGATTGATAATTTTAAACTTCGCGAACCTGCAACTGTATTGTGTATTAATGTAGCTACTTTTTTCTTGCAATATGACATCTCTCAACTAATGTCGACATTAATTTTCTTTTTGCTGAGAAATCAAGAAGCACATCTACAACATCATACTCACTTTTTTTTCTTTTTCTTTAGAATCACAGTCATTTCACCTGAACTAATTACTTGACAATCAAAACAAAACGTGCACAACTAGATGTATAACAAATGAACTACCCCGTAACGGCTTTGGCGACCGCGCCCTTCCCTCTGGTCCTGTCGTGTCAGTATTACTTGATTGATCAAGTCTAGAGACCCGTACGCAATATAGCCTAGTGCTAACGTAACGGAATCCATTTCTAGCTTTATCTGAGCTCTGACACTGATACACTGATAGTATACACTGATACAGTGTCTAACTAGACTAACCTTGGTGACCAATTCACCAAGATCACAGAATTAGACCATGATATAAAGAAAGCTCAGAATAAAAGACCAAGACAGCTGCCGCTGAAGTGTTACAGGCGAAGAACGAGATCTTTGTTGGAAGAAAGCGAATCTCACTACTAGTCTCACATCTCCTGGGCCTGGAGAAAAGTCCGATACGGCGAAGACGGAGAACTGGGACCAGTCTGGACCATAAGTAAAAAGTATGTTTACTGACCTGTAAAATCTTGTGACAGAGCACGGTGACGTCCAGCTCACTGGAGATGTCCCGTATAAGCTCCATGAAGAGTTCCTCCTCAGACATCCTCCTCAAGTCCTCCAGGTCTTTCTTCACGCTGGCGCGCCGCGTGCGATCTCCGTCCAGGTACTTGCGGAAGATCATGCTGGTGATTGAGTTGCGGCCCACCTTGGAGAACGTCGTGTACTTGGAGATGGTGTTGCGCTCCTCCGAGCTGTTGATGCTGCTGCTGCTGCTGTGGTTTTTGTTCTCGGGCGAGTCTGAGAGCGAGTTGGACGAGGAGGCGTTGGCCCTGCTGCCCACGCCCAGGTTGGAGTTTCCAGTCTCCGAGTTTGGCGCGGAGAGTCTCCTGGATCGGTCCGAGCCCGCAGTGTTGGCGCGGCTGGCGCTGTCGCAGTGCGGGGGCTGCGGCGACTGGCTGTTCTGCAGGGAGACGGCGTCAGCCTTCAGTTTCCTGGCCAACGATTTCAGGGTGTCGTCATCCGCATGGTTCACGAACCAGGAGGCGAGAAAGTCTGGGTTTTCCCGGAGGTAGCGACCGACTTCCACGTCGGTCATTGTGTCTGTCATGTTAGAGTTTTTGCAAAGATGTGACACTGACTAGGTTGAAAATTAAAGTAATAATGTTAACAGAGGAAAACCAGGCTGCTAAGTCAGTGATTGTGTTTTAACAGAGATGCTCATTTCTACTCCTGAGGTTGATAAAAACTTTACAATCTGGATGTAATTTATTCTAATGATTCTAATTATTGCTGACTTTGAGCTCCTTTGGTTGTTTGCAGCTTGTCTGTTTTGTCATCACGTAATATTGCACTTCCTGCCTCTAGTGTGATAGAAGGTGTTAAGTCTTTGATGAACCTGTAAAATGTAAAAATGTAATAATGTCTCTTGTTACTTAATTTGAGTAAGAATATTGATACCAAATGTAAAATGTGATTCACAAATTGATTAACGGTCTCGCAGGTAAAAAGATGAGCAAAATATAATCTTAACAAAACAAAGCATAAAAATGCGCAGACTACAAAGATATTCACACACAACGGTTCTGCCACAATTATTTTGGTTGCACTGTTGTCTTTCTCTCAGCGAGTATTCAAAACAGCGCTATCATACAATCTATATTCACTCTGTAGCCAATACAACTTTGTTTTCACTTTTTAAAGCCGGATAAGGAACCATAACAAGGCTCTTTGTAAATGAAATTTATAAACTGCTAGAAAAACCGTTTACTAAAAATAGGAAGTAAAAAACGTATACGTCTAATTGTATGCTCTAAAAAACAACGCATCTGTAAGATTTTTCTCTGGGTGCAATTTCATGCAATATCATAATTTTCAAATATTTAATATGATGTATGGTGGTTCTTATTATTTTCTTCCGAGTTCCATTTTCCTTTTATTTATTTTTTTCTGAATAGATTGCGCCAACTTACAGGTCTCCAAATTTGTTTTGTTCAATTATGAATTCAATTTATCCAACTATTCAATAAATGTGTCTATTTCTTTCATTTATTAATATTTTCAACTTCACTACTTAATTTCACCACCTTCTATTCATTTCTCCTTCTCTTCATCATCCTCCTCCTCCTCCTCCTCATCCTCATCATCATCATCATCATCGTCATCATCATCCTCATCATCCTCCTCCTCCTCCTTCACCTCCTTTTCCTGCATATTCTTCTTTTTTGTGATCCTTTGTTTTCTTTTTTTCCTTCACACTACTTCATCTCCTCCTCCTTCCGCTGGTGGCTACACTCATCTAAGAAGTGAGCATGAACACCAATCGTGATGAGTTTCCCCAGCTATGCTATTTTAGGGCCAAGCTATTCTTGGGTTTATTTAAGAAGGAAAGAACAAAAACTTTGTAGGCCAAGTGGATTAATTGGCTTCACCAATGATGGCTTAGTTCATTATAACAGCCAAACCTATATCCATTTCTTATTAAGATAAACCACGGGTCTAGATAATATTCTACAGTTCAAAAGTAGACTGCTGTTCCACGTTTAATGTGTTAACAAACTAACTTGGTAAAGGGTTTTACAAGGTGTGCTACGCATGTTTCAATGTCTAAGAAAAGATGGAAAACAAAAAAGTAATGAACAAACCATTCATATTATTCAAACAATTTTACATGGAAATAAGATTTTAACAGGTTTGTGTTTTGTTGTATTTTTTTATTTATTGCTTCTAACATGTTATTTCCTAAAGAATAAGAACAAAAATGGATTTTAATTGACCTTTTTTATTCGCATACTTTTTGTTTTAATTCTTTGTCGCGACGCAAAGAGGTTGTAACGATGTCTTCATATTTAACGTAGTTCTAGTGTACGCATAAACCTCATCAATCTTTTGATTTGGTTCCGATTATTTTGTATGTCATTAGTTTGTTTTCCTATTGATCCATACGCTCTACACTGTTTGTTCATATTTTCTTTTTATTTGATCATCCCTGCTGTATATTATATTTTTTCTTTCTGTTTACTACGAATCTGGAACTATCATATCAAACTAATGATATACAAACATCCTGGGGAAGTTTTATGCTCACTGCGTTTGGATTCGTGAAAAAAGGTCCACAGTGTTATTGGCTGTCCCTCTTGAGGAAAATAAAACGGAGATTAAGGGTTTTGTGCAACGAGGCGTTCAATATCTATGCGTCTTTTTGGCAGAACACGTGATCGATTTTTCTCGCTTCTTTCTGGACAAATTGCCCAAGCATCCTAAGCTAGGATTTACACAATTTATTTTGTAAAAATAGACAATAGGAGGAAAGACAAATCGCTCATTCCTTCACGTAGTGAATTATACAAGGATTTTAGCTTTTTCCTCTTTCATATTTTGTAGCGTTGAAGACATTATCATTATAAATTGTATACGTGTACTATAGCGATATGGGAAAAAGACGGAAACGGCATGATCGATCCAGCCTTTCATCGAGGAGACAGATACAAATAAGCCTACGTCGATCGAATGATGTAAAAGATACGCGTAGATAGATAGATAGATAGATAGATAGATAGATAGATAGATAGATAGATAGATAGATAGATAGATAGATAGATAGATAGATAGATAGATAGATAGATAGATAGATAGATAGAGTAACATTTAGAACAGACAAAGGCAAATGATTTCTTTACATTATTCAACAGTTTTCCGTGAACTCTTATCATTGATAATATTATTTTCCCTCCAATTCTTTCAACAATAAAATCAAAATAAAGCTCGAAATTTCGTGTGATAGGGTGGATTAGCCATTTCATACACCAGAGTGATTTCCCTTTCTAGACAAGTTTTCTCAACCAATGAAATTTATTCTCTCCGCCGGCCATACGAAAGATGGCGCTAAACTTTGACGTTGAAACGTGAAAAAAACGGTTTAAGGCTAAAAGTTTTTTACTGGGTTTTAAAATATGGTGCAAAGATGGCTTCTTTGCTCTCTTTTTTTGTTGTGTTATCTTTTGTTTATTAGTTTCAGTTTTTTCCTTAGTTTATTTGATTTCGTGATGGGGATGCTATGTTGTTCTTACTGTTTTGTTTTTGTTTTTCTTTGTTTGTCGATTGTTTTGTTCTGTTTTTGATTAGCTTTTTGTTTACTGTCACATAATAGTTATGGTTATTGTTCCGTTATCTTCCTTGTTAAATAACAATAAATCTTTTTCTAATCCTCTTATTTCTATCTTAATAGTGTTTCAGCAGCAGCAGTAGTAGTAGTAGTAGTAGTAGTAGTAGTAGTAGTAGTAGTAGCAGTAGTATTATTATAAATTGTTCAAATTGGCTCAATAAATCTGTATATGAAGACTATCGAAATTAGGACTTTCCTCTACTTTCAATACCAAATTATTTCTTCTGTTGCAACGTTTTTATTAATTCAAATAAAAACTCAATCACATTTTTTTTCATTGATGAAAAGCGATGGGAAATCGGAAGCGTAACACTAACTTTTGAAATGGAAAATGCTTAATCGCAAATATTAGATACTCTGTTTCCATTTTAAGTGTCTATTTGTCATTTTCGACAACCGATTCACATTTTGCCCGTTCGAAAAATTAAAGCTCTGTTACCCTCTACAAAGCTATAGTGATCAATAAAAATCATGATTGTGGCCAAAATCGTCGATGAAATTGAAATTACTTTGAATGGACCTTGCGAGGTCTGTAGGCTCAGAGCTATATCGACCAAGCATCTCTTTTATTGAGTTTTACATGCACCTCGGCACCTCTTACTGTGGACGGCGGACCAAGGATATGTGGAACCTTTTTTGAATAAAAATGTCAAGTCTCATTTCAGTTTCTTTAACAGCAAGAGAGATAATATGCAAATCAGGTCACAGCGGTTATGTATTTTCTCATTTGTCTCGGAAACAATATTATCTGAGTATTATTTACGGTATAGATACAAAATAATGCGTTTCTTGAATACATTTCTCAAACCTAAATAATCACGAGATGTGTACTGCCATCTCTGTGAGCTACATATGTTTGTAGAAGGCTACATAAATTTGAAAAGAGACATTACAATAAACGCAAAATATATGGAAATAAGTAAAAAGATATGCTCGTGTCTGAAGTGTAATGGTTTGTATAGCACGTACGTTCATTTTAAAAAGAGGGGTAACAGTGAACATCCAGAAAAAAGGGAAATTGAGAGGTAAATTATGTATGTGTAAAATGCACAGGGAATAGTGGTAAGAGCAGTCAGGTCGAAAAAAGGGGCAAGTTTGGGGGAATAGAGAAAGGCACAACCACTTCCAGAAATATACATTGAGTGGTGGGCAGGGACAGAGACAAACATGCTGAAAGTATGACTACCTTGAGTAACAACGAACTTTCTAGAAGTTGTGAAGGAGATATAGTATGTGTGTTAAATAGAGACAGGGAGGGGAAAAGGGGCAGTCAAAAAAAACTCGAGAAATAATAGGACTAGGGGTGACAGATAGTCGGAGGAAAATTATAACTATGGCGAGATTACATAGGCAAAAGAGGGAGAATGTTTTCTCTTATAGTCTGACGTGAAATCAACTTTGAATGTTAATCGATGTGCTTCGTCTTTTGTTTGTTGTTTTCTTCTTTGTGGTTGATTTTTTTTTACGTTGTTTTGTTGGGGTTTTCCCATATTTTTTGTTGTTGTTGTTTTTGTTTGCTTGTGTGTTTTTTCGTTGTTTTTATTTCTATGCTTGGTTGGTAGTAGCTGGTGTGTTTGAGATTTGTAATGGGTTTATGCTGTAGAGCAGGGCCAATGCAGTCACTACTGGTGTTATCAACTTTAAGCGAGGCCAGGGACAATGACTTAAGTGATATCACTTAAACTGATCGATACTGCCAAGGTCAGACGGGCGGGCTTTATCGGTCGCGGAAGACAACACCATTGTGGGGGTTCCATCGCCGCCACCATCAGTACCGCCTTCATGACAGATGCTGGAAGTGCGTGTTTGTTTCGTTGGTTTTGGTTATTTGTTGTTTTCATTTCGTATTTGTTTTGTTTTTATGACTGTAATGTCAACCAATTGGTTAATTCTTCCTAGACTGAAAACAAATTTTCCTAAAGGATAAATAGACTGCACTTAATTGAACTCAACGAATGGAAATTATATCCTTTGTTATTTCTTGTCAGTGTTTGCTTGTAGTTGTCTATTGTTTATATACATTTACAGTGTCGGCAGTTTGGTTGTGACTGACTTTTTCAAGATCGAAAATTATTATTATATTTAATTTTGTTTTGTTTCTTTGCTTCTTTTTATTGGATTTTCCCCTAAGCCTGTAAATTCCTTGTTCTAACTCTAAGCATCCTTTGGTGACTTTTACCCATGAATGTTATATTTATAAAACACATGTATGTCCTGGTGCTGATCTTAGATGCAGGTATCATAATTATAATAAGTGTGTATTGTTAGCACCACATGCTACACAGAAATGGAGAGAGCTCACAACAAGGATCTAACAAGCTTCCGAAGTATCACATACGAAGAACTGAGACGCGCAGCGACCATAGATCAGTGAGTCAATGCGTGCATCAGGATTGCCAACTTCTTTTTAATTTATTTGATCAAAAAAGAAGACAGTAACATCATTCCGGGTGTTGAAAAATACTAGGGGTAGTAAGACAGTACAAGCTAATCTCTCGCCCCCACCCCTTCCGCCCCCTTTCGCCCCCAATCCGCGCTTAATTAAGGGTGTTATTTTTTTAAAGATTTAGTCTACCCTTTTTACACCCTGTATCTAGTCACACGCTTTGTAATACTGAGGGGGGGTCGATAAAAAGAGTAAATACATTTGTCCTCTGAGCGCATCATTTACTGTCCAATCATACATATAATGGTGTGTTTTTGAGCACTGGATACATGTTCTGTAAGCTATTTCGTGCATAATAAATCAACAGAGTGAAATATTTTTAAGTGAGCAGTTAGGTTGAAGACATTCATGTTTTTTGGAATTTTTAATTTAAAATGGAAAACGTTCTAAAATGTAATTTGTTATAATAATTATTACTATGATTATTATTATCCTTGTAGTAGTAGTAGTAGTAATGGTGGTGGTGGTGGTGGTGGGTGGTTGTCGTCGTTGTCGTAGTAGTAGTAGTAGTAGTAGTAGTAGTAGTAGTAGTAGTAGTAGTAGTAGTAGTAGTAGTAGTAGTAGTAGTAGTAGTAGTAGTAGTAGTAGAAGAAGAAGAAGAAGAAGAAGAAAAGGAAGAAGAAGAAGAAGAAGAAGAAGAAGAAGAAGAAGAAGAAGAAGAACATTTTGTGCATGTTTTGAGGTCGCTGGTATACCGCCGATGTGCAGGTGAAAGGGTTAAATAGCTGTACTTTATAGTCGCGTCTGGTCTAACGCAACTTTTTTTCCCCGTCCCTGTAGATATCTTTTTCGCACTTTTCCGACAATTAGACTGTTATTTATTACTTTTTTCTATGCGGTGGGAGTTTGCAAAAGAAATGAATCACTACTTTGTGTAAATAATAATTTGCATCCATTGAAAAAAAAAAATTATATTACATTTCTCAGCTTTTAACGGTTTGCAGGCTCATAGTGTAAAAAAAAAAAAAATCCACCGATTGGTATTGAAGATATAAATTAGTAATGCAAAAAACCATTAAATTAGAACGAGAAGAAAGTCAAGATCGATATTTTTGTTGCTATAGTAACGCAAAAAGTTCTTGTTCCATAATTATTGATTATAGGACGACCTATGTGGGTTCCACGGGTTTAGAAATGCCTGTGCGGCACGGGGAGGCTAAAATGACGGGTACTTAACGAGGCGAAATAGATTGTAAAAATTTCATTTTGAAAGTATCAAAAACTCAGAGAGAGGGAGACACAGACAGATACACATTCAGGCAGAGAGAGGTCGGCAGACAGACAGAGGTAGAGACAGAGAGAAAGATGGAAAACAGAGGGAGGGGGCGAAGTTGAGGAGGAAGACCCTTCACTGTTTGGTATGGAATCTCCAATATATTCTTCTGTAACGTCGTTTTTTCTTTTCTTTCTTCAGCTTCCATCAAAATTTAATTGGTTTTGTTTTCTTTTTAGGTCAACACAGTTTTCTCTCTCAGTTGCACCTATCTCCTCTCTTTTTTCATGTTGTAGACGTCGTCATCCTTAGTACAGACATTGATTTTGTATCCTTTATCGAGGACATTATAATCTAGTTCAGTACTTTTGTTTTTCTTTCAGTCATAGACATGTATTACATTTATAGTTTTTTTCTTTTTGTCCTTTAACTCTCTCTCTCTCTCTCTCTCTCTCTCTCTCTCTCTCTCTTTTTGTTTTTTTTTTTTAAATACAGTTTTTCTTTCTTTCAATTTGAGGTTGATGACTCCAGTCACCGTCACTTTCCCGACACAGGCCACGTCACAATGTGTTTTATTGGTGCGTCATCGTTACAGTCCGTGTGTCCATCTATGTTTCTATTTTTATAGCCTAAACTTCAGGTCATTTTGAGGTGGAGGCTGAGATTTAAGCACTCTTTGAATATTTCGAAACGTTAAGTTCGGTCCTTTTTCACTGAGCATCCAATGAATTGATGAATCTCTTGAGGAGTAACATAAGCCCCATGCTCTAATCTAACGTGTTTTCTCCATTATTTCTAAGATCAGTATTTAGACTCTCAAAATAAAAAATACGTCAATTTTCTATTAGGAGGAAAATGTGCCTTTTATTCTGGAAGCAACTATGAAAATTACTCTTTGGTGCGCTTTAAAAGCTAGGCAATTGAAAACGAAGCGGGGAACTCTGCACCTATTTTCCATCTGAATTTGACAATCGATCAGTCTTGACACTTTCTCAAATTAGATGTAAGCTTCGTATGTGTGATCAAACATAGTTACACTTTATAGGTCTATTCAAGGCGGAGATACACTAAAAATAGAACAAATTGGTTTGAGTGTGGATACAAGACGAAGAGTTGCAGAAGCCTCTATTGAATTCGATAAAAATTAATTTTAGATATGTGAACGCTCTATAGTATGATTTTGTAAGGCTATAAGAAGAGCTATAATGTACATTTTCTACGTCTGCAGCGACAATAACGAGAAAATTCTCGGGAGGAAAGAATTTATTGGAAAAATACGTTTATTGTTCTTATGATAAAGGTAAGGGAAATTGAGGGAAATAAAGATCCAAAGTTTGGGATAACGCGGTGGGCCACCTTTACCACCTTTGAGAAGGAGCTGGGTTCGATCCTCGTGGACGAATTGTTTACTCTGCGGACCCCGCGTCATTTGCCGCAAGGAAGGAAATGGCAACATACCTCAGTACAATTAGAACACTGACTCTTGGTTCCCCAACGTTCTATTATAGAGCATGAGACCAAATCTATTGTTTAAAAAAAAAACAGAATGAAGATAATAGAGACTGGAACGATAAACAGGTAGCGCTGACATTGCCTTTTATTTATTTTTATTTTTTTTGTTACACAGATGTGCGTTATAAAGTTATATAACCAAACGTCAATTCCTTCAGATCGAACTTTTATTTGTTTTTGGGGTTTTTTTTCGTTTAGTTTTTCTCCATACCTTTCTGTTAAATAATCCATTTATCAAATGCTGTATCATCTAGGTGGTCATGACAATCCTTTGATATCTAAAGCTTAGTTGTTGTTTTCTTTACATAATTATACAGATTTCATATGCTTTGTTGTATAAAAATATCCCACTACACCTGTATTGTGTGAGAAGAGCGGGTTATCCATGTTTCAGACTAACACATACGACCCAAAAGTTTAACTCTTCCAGGACTGCAATGTCTCGTTTTTCTGAGCCAAGGCCTTGCCTACGTCTGTTTGGTTTTTTTTTCGTTTTTTTTTAAATTTAATTTTAATTCATTCAGTGGATTCCCAAAGTATAAAAAGTATAAAAGTGTTGTGTATTTAGACATTTTTTTTTAAATCGGTTGTGCGTATCAAGCAATAATGTACACAAATTTCACTGTCAACCTTTTAAATTGCCTTATTTTATTCGACGAAAGCAATTTAACTCCTAACTTGAGAGAGCAGTTTTTACAAAACATTTTACTATATCTGGAACCATATGAGACAAATTGTGGCTTACCGTGCCAGATCAACCCGTGCAGCCAATACAAAAAAACTGGATACATACTACTTCAAAGCTCAAGGATAACTTTACACTAGGGAAACAGTGGACATTCATGCCTTGAACTTAACTCAAAATATTAAAATGTCATGTTCTTGAAAACGGAGATTAATGTGACTGGACAAGAGCCAGTCTCTGTGTGGAAGCACGTAAAATTATCAGACGTTAGTCTTGAGACCTGTCCACAATATAATCCATACAGTGCCGATTTGGGCGCTAAGCAACAATAAACTCTTAAAAAACAAAAACAAAATCTTAAAAATGGATCGATGGTTTTGAAAAACTAGGTGTTCAATCATTGTTGTATTCATAATAAGTAAAATTATCATCTAAAATGTAAAAAATTATTACATACTTTAGTTGTATACATTGAAAAGACTTAAGATACACCTAAAAGAGTAAGCTTCAGTGGGATGTGGAAATAAGGGTCAGAATAGACAGTGATTGTAAAAAGACGCGGGTGCAACAAAGCGGAATGCATGCGATAGAATAATCGAACGTTCGCAAAGAGCGTCTATTTTTCCGCATGTTCATGGGAGATGTTCAACGCAGAGGAAATTTATAGTGTCATTTTGTAGTATTATATCTGAATCCTTGTTTTTTTCCTGTGGCGTAATTTATGTTTTCTTTTAAAGACTAGAATAAGCCGCACCGGTGAGCACATTTCACTTGTCTTGCTTGATGAGCGAACTTCAACCTATATCTGAGTTCATGACTTTTTACTACGCCCCATAACTCGCTGTGAACTCACACGTCATATTTTGTTGTAGTTTTCTTTGTATTAATGCATTAGCGCTTGCGTATTTGTGTGTTTGGTGTTCGCTCTCTCACTGTAAAAAAGAATAGATAAATTCTTACTCTCAAACTCATTAGGTCTTGTCACATCAATGGATTGGCTGTCATTATAAAATGCTTAAGCCCATGTAAGCTTTGGCATTGCGATGACAAGTGCATCAGATTTAGTCAGTGTCACATTTCATAAGCCTATGTCTACAGCCCACGCGTATCCTGCGGTGTAGTGTTGTGCGTCGCCTTCAGTTGACTAGGCCTATAGTTTTTTTTTTTTATGATTTTGACTATGAATTAAACATGTCTGTCATTTCAGCGATGGTTACAAAAATTGGAACTCAGATAATCAATAGTCATCACCTGACTTGTACCTAGGCAACTTTCCTTTAGACCAATTGACACCAGTGTTGTTGGTGATTTCGTTATATATCAATAACGTTAACACCATCAACACCGCCTCCAACACCACCGTCAATAAAAATGATGATAATGATGATGATGATAATAATAATAATAATAATAATAAGAAGAAGAAGAAGAAGAAGAAGAAGAAGAAGAAGAATCTACGAAAATGAGCAATAGAAGGCCAAGAAACAACGAAACAACAACAACAACAACAACAACAACAACCACAACAACAACAATGAAAATAATAGTATTTATGCTTCTGGTTGTAGCAAAGAGGGTATTCATTTATACTTTTGACATACCGGTACACAGAAAATTAAGAAAATAATTTATCACTGGATGTGTACCTTTTTGTAATGATCACAGTAAAGAAAAAAACACGACACTATCTTAATGAAGTCGTGTTTCAATGTACGTATCCCTTCCATAATGACTGCAGTTCTTCATATAAAATATGCCGCAACTGACATATTATTATGAAACTCTTGTTACTTTTTGCTTAGTGCTTTATCGAAGCGTACCAGTTGCTAATTACACTGGGCATTAATTGCGATTGTAGTTCCGGATACCTCAATTAATTATTACGATCACAGAGTATTATTTTAGATATTGGCTTTGGCACTGAGCGATTTAATTAGCGTCTAAATCCGGTTTCCAATGCCCGGCATATGCAATCTATAGTTGACGTAGGAAAGACGGCAATTAATTTATCTTCTTTCTCTGAGTTTCAAATATGATACTTTTCAAAACACTTGACAACTGGTATCGGCAATGGTGTACTCTCTCTCTCTCTCTCTCTCTCTCTC
>RQTK01000152.1:645811-658013 GCA_003991915.1 Elysia chlorotica | reverse complement strand
ATATATATATATACATATATATATATTAAAGTTTCCCTGGGTTCTACTTCAATCCTCATGATTATTGAAATACGAATCAAAATTTTCCATCGTACAATCACAAAATTTACCTTTAAACACCAACCATAGGTCACACTAAGACTCGTCAATTTTAAACATAAACGTGTTGACTCTTTTGTGTTTGTTTCTTCAAAGGGATAACCTAGTTTCTGAAGATGATGATTATCAACCAACCAACTCAAAGAGAGCGGAGTCTTTTCTCCTTGCCATCAGTACATTGTAATTAAACTCATAAAAGGAAAATGTAGGACATTTTAGAACGATTTAAATTGTTTATCTTGTTTTTGTCAGTTTCACGTATGTTACTTTCCTTGCTAGTATGGATTAGACAATTAACTCTTTAAAAACAAAACGAAAAATTGTCTTTGATTATGCACTAAGCAGAGACATACTGACGAGGCCTACAACATAAACATTTATATTAACCTTTTCACACTCGCACACCTGGCATAAACACTGTTCATACCACGGAGGCATTTTCCCCAAAAATCGTTGTCTGCAATTCATATTTACTATCATAGTTCTTATAAGCTTATCTATTGCTATGTTGTTAACGTACTAGGCTTTTGTTATATCGCTTGTTATGTTGTGGAAGTATGTATTATCAAAATCGTTCTGTACTCCACAAAAATAGTACACCAATTTATAAAAAAGAAAAAATAGTCTGTAAAAGAGGAAACTTTTTTAAATCTATTATGTTTGTAAAATGTGCGTTTTGTTTAAATAATGTACTAATACTATTTAATGAATTATATTTTTGTGATACGGCTGATCTCTTCCACTAAGCATTCATGATAATGTCTCTATGGCACAGCTTCAGATCAGGTGAGGAATAGAAACGGCTTACCTGAGTGATTCATGAAGTTTGAAAAGGAAGGCTATAGAACACTTCTCAGCTCCGGCAATATTATCTTTTAGTTTAAAATCTTTCTCGGGAGTAAAAAATGCGGATCATTAAAAAACAGATAAGTAACGATCATTAAGCAGATAATGGCTTATAAAATAATATTGATTTATATTGATATATACGTGAGAGCGGGTGTAAAACTGTGATGATCACCAAATATACGCGATACACGTTTAGATATATAAAGTAGCGATTAAGTCTTTATCTAAAATTCAGATAGAAGCTATCAGCTTTTCATTTAGATTTAGAGTCCAGACCCAGAATAGTAACAGTAGATTAGATGTTGTGGCAATCTATACCGGGAATAATTATAAAATTCTTAAAACGTTTAGACGTCGCTTATTCTCTAGAACATTCATAAGAACCAAAGAAGCGTAAAGTAAAATGAAAAATACTTACAGAGGAACAATCTGAGGTGACTTTGTATATCTTACGTCCTAATAAAATTTCACAATGAAATCGTTCAACCTTAGTCTATCACAACACAAGGGTGAAGCAGTCGTTCACCTTCACGCAATCTCAGTATGAAGCTGCCTGACACTGTGACTACTCCTCTAGATCTAGATCGAGATCTAGCTAGGAGCGCGAACTGGAGCTGGCGAAGATGCACAGAGCTTCAGAGATATGAGAGGCCTGGTACTTGAGCGAGACGGAGCCTGGGAGCGCGAGCGAGCGAGCGAAGAAGGGAGTAACATGGGCACACTGAAGTTGTCAGTCCACGTTGGTGAGCCACGGCCTTTGCCATACAGTACATGGACTGGGCATCAGTCACTCGCTAACCCTCACACGTTCTCTCTGTATCCATCCATCTTCCTATCCATCAATGTTTCTCTTTCCCTTTCTCGATTATCTCCATCTCTGTAATTCCATTTCCCTCTCTTTCTTCACCTCTGTCAGTCTCTCTCTTTCTCTCTCTCTCTCTCTCTCTCTCTCTCTCTATATCTGTCATTCTCTTTCATTTTCTCTTCCACTCTCTCTCTCTCTCTCTCTCTCTCTCTCTCTCTCCTTCTCTCTCTTTTCTGTCTTTGTCTCTCTCTCATTACTCGATGTGTTTCTCTCTTCGTCTTTCAAATTCATGTAGAATACCGCAAAGAAAATACTCGAGCTTTTTTTTTCTAGTTGTCTTCTCTAACTTTTAATATTTCCTTTCCCTTTATTTTTTATTCTTACTACCTACATCTTTTCTTTCAAAAGATATTTGTAGGAGCCGGTGATAAAGCACAATAAAAAGCGTTTACACTGTCAACTGTAACAAAAGGAGCTGCTAGTGGTATACAGTTTGTTGTAATTTCTTTTCAAATAATTATGGAGATACGAGAACAATGCCCAAATTTGTCTGTATATGCAGAAATAAAGAGAAACGATCGACTTAAAATGGAATTACAGCTGTACGGAAAAAAAACACGTCTTCCTAATCCTTTATAAACATTATTATGAGGGCTGTAAAACAATTTTAAAAAGAGAATTTCGAAATGTTCGATGCGATGTTTAATGTAAACTCAGACACATTCGCACATTTTTAGCACCGCGAAATCATGGGTTTTCTTCCGCTGCGATAAAATAATAATTGTTATTGGTAGTATTGTTTAGATGTTTTGTTGATATTGCTTTTTATGTTTTCGGTTTCTGTTGTTTTTCTTCTTATTGTTATTGTTGTTGTTTTGGTGGTGATGGTGGTGGTGGTGCTGCTGGTGGTGCTGGTGGGGGGGGGTGTTGCTTTGTTTTTGTTGTTTTTTTGTGGGGTTCTTTTTTCCCCTTTTGCTGTATTGAACGTATTTCATGGTTTCAAAAGATATCCTAAGAATCAGAGAGTTGAAAGTTCCTCCCTTTCTCCCTAATGATTCGATGAAAATGATAGAGCCCCCCCCCCCCCCTAGCTTTGACCAAGTTTTGTTCTTCTCTCTGTTTAATTAAAATGAGAGCGCCCCCCCCCCCCTAGCTTTGAATAATGTTGCTTTTCTAAAAATTGTGTGAATGTCTGATTACATAATTATTTAGACGATAATCGAAATGGGAAATTAGAGTGCTTAAGAATAAGTGAAATATAGATGACTGCTTTCCTTGTAAAAGCCAGGTTTACAATTTTAGGAAACTGAACTCTTTTTTAATTCCTGACATTCGAAAGTACATTGTATCTTAAAAACACATTAAATCGACGAGAAAAATAGAAGCGATTTTGTGTCAGTAATCTCAGACTCTAAGCCGGACCTGATTTTGTGTAGCATTGTTATCCTTTAAAGACGCTTTAAATAGATTTGGACACCTGCGTTTGTTTGGTGTTGTTTCTGGTTAAGCTAATTGTAGTCTACAACTGGACTTCCAGCATGGTGTTAGGGTTGTATGGGTTTAGATAATTACATTTTCGTTTGGTCTGGGTTTCTTTTGATGTTATTTTTTTTTCTAGGTTTTTATGGGATGTTTTGTGTGTGTGGGGGGGGGGGGGGGGGCAATTTTATTTTTGGTTTGTTTGGTACACGTACAGTGTATCTTGTTTGTTGTTGTTGTTTTTTTAGTTGTAAGTCTGTTGCTTGAAAAAAATATGTTATAAGAAAATCTTTTTTTCTATCATGAGACTGAGAGCGTAGCATTTTCTTAAAAGTTTGAGCTTTATAAATGCATTTCCAAAAATTACAAAAGAACATGATTATGGATGGACACGTTTAACAAGGAGCGTAGTAATTTTCACTGAGTCAGCTGTTCTGAGATATTCGTGTGTAGTTTTCTTGCGCCTTTCCAACACATTCGTGACACAAATGCTTGTGGTTAAAGGATACGATTTCTGCACAGCGCAGAGGTGGGGTTTTGTGTTTATATTTTATAATTAAACAATCTTGAGATTGTCCACGTAAGAGATAATCCTTGGACCCAGAGCGAGGCTGGCAGTGGTTAACTGTCTATGCGACACGCGCTGTGTAGAATCGATCTCAAGGTTCACGAGCTGTAATAAAACACTAAACAGGTGTGCGCGCCTGGAAAGACCATCAACTATCAAGTACATAACGTACCTAGACATAGACGGTTCTGTGCCAAGACTCGTCAGCAAGGAGCTAAAGGTTCGACTTTGCATTGTCCTTGTCGCCTCTGGACGAACAATAGATCTATTCATTGAATTTTGTTTGAAAATAATCTGTGCAGTTGCTCAGTTCCACTCTCTCTGTACATGTTCTATGCACTGACTGTTCCGAGTGAACTATCGGTGAGACAGGGTGTGATTACAAGACGTCGATAAAATCAGACAACTGTGTCCCATTCTGTAGTATGCAAAACTATAATACATGTTATCAAACTATGCAATTAAAACTCGATCCTTATTTTCAATCGACTTTAGTTTTAATTGTCTACGTCAAAAGACGGCGTATTAAACTACTAGTCGTCATATGCGGATCCTATCGAAACCATGCATCAAATCCGGATCAGTATATATTGTCAAAGCAAGTAGTAGATATGTAATAAATACTTTCACCAATATTATCATCACAATCATGTTTAAACTGATAGTCAGAAAGTATAGTATTTGAGATTAGTTAGAAGATTATTAACTAATCCCTTCAAGATAAACATGAAATTACGTGTTATTTTTGCGTAAGAGCTCTGTGCAATGCAGAATCATTTGAGCCACAAGTGAGGAAAATATAAGCTGCCTGCTGCCTTATCTTAGAATGTTAACAAGCGACCCATGTTTAGGAAACTTATATAATAATTCATCGATTTCTTTCCGATTGTCTTGTTTGTTTTTGTTTTCTTTTCTTTGTTGTTACTTTTTGAGTCTTATGTCCGTATGCTACACTATTCTAGAATTTTCATTGGGTTAAAGGGAACTGTCTATACATTTAAAAAATGGCTTTCTAAATATTTAGGGTTCCACCTATTTCCTTGCACATATTTTGTGTCTCAGTTTTTTTTACTATTATTTTAACATTAGTGGTAAAAAACCCTTTTCGTCGAGTGCAAGCCTGTATTAAGTAAGTTCACCAAAGAATTTTAAGAAGCTATTTATACCATCTTGAAGATTACAAAGCAGGTGGTAAATGGGTCACGCACATCTAAAAATTATACCTCTTAAATAAAGGTAAGACCTTGGTTTATTTTTATGAGTTTCTAGTATCGAGGAAACGTGCCGCTCGTATAATTGTATAAGAATAAAAGCAGAAAACAACAGTTCAAAAATGATAATATTGAACATGAAATTGATATTCTCAAAGAAAATACTCACAGATAAGCGGAATTTCAAAATTGTTTTGTTGGACGTGTTTTCGAACTGAATTAAATCTAGCCTCATCTAGGTGTAAATGTGGTCCAAGTCTTGCCACTTTCATGTTCCGAAAGCTTTGTCTTGATCCAACTGTTTCCTTGTCGGCTAGGCCAGCTGTTATCATGCACTGTCTGTTGGGATTTACTACTTGTATTTATCACGCTTTACGGTTACGCTGGGCAAACTAGCAGGAAAAGCTGAGACACACAGCAGGTCGCCTGTTGGTTTATGATCGAAAAATAGTTTTGCTACTATGGATTTTAAAAATGACCCTAAAGGACAGTAATAAAGGTAAGTATCGGTTGAAAAAGAAGAAGAGAAGGTAAAGAAGAAGAAGAAGAAGAAGAAGAAGAAGAAGAAGAAGAAGAAGAAGAAGAAGAAGAAGAAGAAGAAGAAGAAGAAGAAGAAGAAGAAGAAGAAGAAGAAGAAGAAGAAGAAGAAGAAGAACAAGAACAAGAACAAGAACAAGAAGAACAAGAACAAGAACAAGAACAAGAAGAACAAGAACAAGAACAAGAACAAGAAGAACAAGAACAAGAACAAGAACAAGAAGAACAAGAACAAGAACAAGAACAAGAAGAACAAGAACAAGAACAAGAACAAGAAGAACAAGAACAAGAACAAGAACAAGAAGAACAAGAACAAGAACAAGAACAAGAAGAACAAGAACAAGAACAAGAACAAGAAGAAGAGGAAGAAAGAAAAAGACGAAGAGTCCATTTTCTACATGTCAACTACACCTCCATCAGACGTCAAAACCTATCCACTGAGAGGGCAGACAAAGAATGTCGCTGTGGGTAGTGTTTTAAAACGACATGAAAAACGGGGCGAAGGAATTATAAGAAGAAAAAATAGGTAAGGATATTAATAAACAATCAGGAAAAGGACGGATGGGAGAAAAACCGAAAGATAGAGGGGAAAAATTGCGCGTGTAAGAAATATTTAAGCCATCAGAAGAGAGTAAAATTTAAAAATAAGAGAAAAATATCAAAAGAAATTTATTCTGCCTTTGAAGAGATTCTTATAAAAAAAAATATTTTGAAATATTTTGTGGATCATTGTGTAATTGTGTAAACTCTTTATTTATGGATTTTTTTAGATGTAGAATAAAAAAAAATGACACATCTAGTTTTAGAGCAAGACAAGTGCATCTTTAAAAAACACTAATGCATAATAACAATCGGAAATGGAAAAAATGGAGTAGGGATAAGATCCAATGGCAAGGATAAAATTGGACCATTTCTTACGTTACTGCAAGGATCAAATCCGAGAAAAACTTACCGCAGAATATTTTTGCAGGTTTGAGGGGGGGGGTGTAATAAAGCCGCTTTGTTTTACAAATCGGCAGCATCAAGTTCTAAAAAAATTATTTCTAGAAGTTAAAATTCTCGTAATTTTTGTGGTTTTATATGTTGTAGCCTACTTTGCTCTCCTATTGATTTAAAATTATTTCTTAAACTTTAAGAAATAATTTTAAATCAATGTGCGAGCAAAGTTAAAGGCACGTTTGTTTGATTGGTGTTATTTTTCAGCGTATTTACTGCCTCAAAAGTTTAGTCACAAACTAAACACATTCAATATCCTTTATCAACTGGATAACTCAGTAATCACAGTAAAATGCTCTGAAATATAGACGGGCCTTGTGGCGTTATTTCGGTCGCTATATTTACACAGAGTGTCTAAGTTCGGGTGTCTTTTATTTTAAGCTAAAGTTAAATGGACAATTATCATTTGAAGTAAATAATAATTTTATTTACTTTCTGTTGACAGCGATAGAGTTGTGCTAGTTCTCATAGGTATGTTTGTTTTGTGTTGGTCCTTTTTTTTAACAAAGTCAACTAAAGAAAAGATAGTTTCAATTAAATAAAATCTGAAAAAGAGTCGACTTGATACATTTTTCTCTCACAAAAATAAGAAGGAACATCGAAATGTGTAGTAATGTGTAGGGTTTTAACCATGTTTTTGTTGTCTTTTTTTTTTTGCTTTTGTAATACAAGACGGTGCTTCAAAAAAATGTAGGCCTCATTTAATTATGTATGTTTGTATTACGGTTTTATGCCAATGGCGAATACAATTTCGTAAAGTGTATACTCATTTTTATCTTCTTTGACTTAAAGAAATGTCTGGGTGCCTTAATACAGAGGCTCTAATTTATTTTTATTTAATTTGTTTTCCCTCAGGCTATTCTGGAGCTACGTGAAACGAAAACCATTGTTGAGGCATCAACGTTGTTAGCTCGTCTGGCTATTTCAAATCCTTTTTGAATAAAAAATGTTTTTGTTATCTTAAGCATTTTAAACCGATGAAACTTTAAAAAATAAAAAGGCGGAGACGGATTGTGCCCTTTGTGTGTTGTAAATAGTTCAGATCAAAATGTTGGCCAAATTTTTTTAAAGCTCTAGTGTTGTTGTTTGTTTTTCAGTGGAAATGTGACCAGACCACCAGAGAGGATCCAGCATCTGTACAGCCACTCCGCCTCAGGCTTACAGCAGTCATGTCCCGGGTGACACCGGGCGGGATGAGGTGGCAAGGACGGTTTTCACACCGGACGGGATGAGGTGGCAAGGACGGTTTTTCTAGAACGTGAGGCCAAATTAGGCAACGCCAAAGGTTCCAAGTCTTTAGAAACTACTTCTCTCAGGCATTATTTTTGTCTCGAAATTTGCCGGCATTTAGGCAAAGAGCACATTGAAAAGTTTGAATACGATATTATTATTTACCGATGATAAAATATATTTGTATCTCTCTTCTTTATTCTCGTTTGTTTGTTTGTCTTTTCTGTATATCTGTCTGTCTGTCTGTCTCTCTCTCTCTCTCTCTCTCTCTCTCTCTCTCTTTTCTCTCAATCTCTCTCTCTCTCTCTCTCTCTCTCTCTCTCTCTCTGTCTCCTCTCTATCTATCTATCTTTCTATCTATCTCTCTCTCTCTCTCTCTCTCTCTCTCTCTCTCTCTCTCTGTATCTATCTATCTATCTATCTATCTATCTATCTATCTATCTATCTATCTATCTATCTATCTACATTTCTACCTATCTAACGTTATCTGTATCTACATGTATATAGTATTGTTTTATCTATCTATCTATCTCTATCTCCCCCTCTCTTTTATGTCCCTCTTTTTATCTTTTTACGTCCATGATAGCCCATGTGTATAACTCTGTCTTGTCAGCATTGATCCATTATCTTCCCCTGAGGCGTACATCCTCTATAGATTCTCGATATCTCTAATATGCCTCTTTAATCCCAAGGAAAAAATTATGAATGCGTTCTATGGACGAATAATTGCTCTAAGCTGCTTTGTCCCCCTGGAAAACTTTAAAAAAGGCGAAAGGAGGGCAAAGTTTGCCCAAAAAATACCCAAAAACATGATTGGAGAGGCTTCCTTTCCATGTGCTCTTTCTTTTTTTTTTATTGATTTGGTTGGGGTTTTTTTTTACGTCCACATTATAAATGTGAGACATCGACACAAACGACAACGGAGAAAGGCGATCTGTTCGGGGTTCGAACCTCCAAATTCCTGATTAGAAATCGCGCGCTCTAGCAAGCGAGTTACCTCGTTCCCTACCGAAATTGTAGACAGATTTATTATTAATTTATTTCAGAGGATTTAAAGCCAATAACATTTTTATAGGTTACAGATAAATATAATTGGAATTACAAACACTCAAGATAGGAAAAAGAAAAATATGTTAAATTTCACAACAAATAAAAAAGTCTCTGGAGGAAGTGGCTAAACCTTTGTCCTTCATAGCATGCGGTGGTTAGTTGGATCTTTTCTTTTGTTCTTTACCTACAAGGCAATCTCACGGACGGCTCTCAAGACTAATATCTGACAATTTATTTTACGTGCTTCAAGGCACAGAGCGGTGGAGCTGATCATAAGAAAGAGTAGTAGGCTAAGTTAGGCTTCAATTTGAAATGGGGTAGAGCTGCTCATAAAAAAGAGTAGTAGGCTTTGTTAGGCTTCATTTTGGAAGGGGGTGGAGGATACAAAGGTAAGCGGCCACGTTCGCAGGATTCAGAGATATGAGCACACCTTCAGTTTTAGACTGGGACACAAAATATCTCATCATGTGTGTAACTTAAAGAAGGAAGGGATCGGGTCCATATTTCGTAGAAATACTAAGCAAAGAAAAGCCACATTCTGCGACAACAAAAAGCTCTTGACCGCTTTTCCGTCTTTTATCACACATGGTTAAACCATAGTAAACCTGTAAAGAAAACCTTCGCTGGATGCTGGAGATAATACATCAGAAACATGCGTTTCGATCTCTTTGAAATTAAGGTGTGTTTTTTTTTTTTTTTTATCTTTCTTCTCATAGAAAAAAATATTCTGTCATTTCAGCAGTTTAATGTGTATGCTTTTTTTCACAAAAAGTCAGAAATATGCAGTCTTCGTATATTTTCAAGTTCAGTCAAATATATTCCTCATTATTTATTATACAAAAAAGAGTAAAATGTAAGGCTATTCCAAGACATAGCTTTAGCAGCGATGGTTCAATGCCACAGCATTCAGACATACCTGTAGCGCATTTGTTTCACTCCCACCTGACATAACTTGATTTGCAGGAACTCGGAGAGCACTGGCTTCTGGTACCATGAGCAGTTACCTCTCATTATACCATTCCTGCTACCTTTCTTGATCAATAAAGTTGTTTTGGTGTTTTTTTATTTCAACAACGCATCCCGACTGGGATCTTCTTCCCCAAAAGTGTACACTAAATATTTAGTCTCGAGCGTTTAGTGTGTATCAAAAGACGGTAGCTCTATAACATTTTAATGCCAGTGTTGTTTGTTTTATGTTTTGTTTGTTATGGTTTTTTTTATGTTTTCGTTTGTTTATTGGTTTTGCTTTGTTTTGTTTTTTTTTCTAAAATTGTGAAAGACAGAAAAGATTTTAGTTGAACTTAGGAATGAACATTAAACCTTTCATAGAGATGAACTTGACTGCGTTCACACAAGATGCACTACTCAACTTGTTTTGTTAATCTATAAGAGAGTTTGATACTTGATGCTTCATGGGCGCTGCAAAACACTTTAAAAATAATGCCAAAGAGAACGTGCGTAAGCATAGGAGTCTCTCAGCTGGAAGAGAATTACAGAGCGAAAACCCCGTAAGCCAGGGACAATAACACATAGTTGTTTCCGGTAATGATCCTAATTGAGCCTAGTTTAGAACTGAAGCCGCGGGGGGTACCAAAAACTGAAGGGGTAAAACAACTATTAAGGGAATCTTCAAAGCGTCCAGATAGCTTGATTTTGTTTACATTTCCTCGTGCGAAGCCAGCAACTGATTGTCGATGGTTAGACAAAAGCACAACCCCAGCCCCGACGCCTTGCCTCGTAGGAAAATCAGGGTTTATATCTGTGCAGATAGATTATAAGGGGCAGCCACAAACCTAGATCTAGCTTGAGACCAACAGATCAGACAAGTAGACAAAGACACATTTTACACTGATGACATGGATGGGGATCGAACCCGCACCTTCTACTCGGCACCCAATCGCCTTGCCAAGGCGAAGACCAGTGTGCTTCTGAAAGGGCGTAACAAAACCAAATATGTCATACCATTGTCATATAATCCCTCTGTTTTGGGGAGGGGGTGACATATGGTTGAACGTTTGTCTCCGGATCGGGAGATCCACGGTTCGAAACCCACAATCGGTCGAAAATGTATTTGTCTGCTTTCGTCCCCTAATGGTTGGGTCGGTGTCAGTATAAAATGATTGGCTGAGGCAGGAGTCCAGGTTTCCTCACCCTGTCTTGTGTGTAGCAGCACATAAAAAATGTCAGACGTCAGCTGTGAGGTCCGTCCAAATTATTGACCAATCGTGGGATTCTAACCAATCTGTAGATCAACGCTCTACCACTTGCGCCAGATCGCACCCGATAAGACTACCAGCAACGTTTGTAACCGTAGCTTTTGTCATCAGTGAGATCAGAGGCAGTCAGAGTGCTTGATGAGGCGGCGGCACCACTGAAACATTGATGAGTAGCGAAGGCAGAGAAACAAACACGGCTGTTTGTTGGTGTTAACGAAATCAGATTTTTAGCACAGTCACACTATCTTTGTTGCGACATGATTTTGAGGAAAATATCATTTATTTGTTACCGTAATGTATTCTTTAATTTGAACTGATAAAATGCAGGTCAAAATAACTCAATGTCTTAAATAAATTGTGTTGCTGAAATAGTAACATTATGTGAAATGGCGTTTCTTTTCTTTTGCTTTTTAGTCATGGCTAGTAAGGGATAGACTGGAAAACCTTAGAACCTTCTCTTTCAATAGATTTTACATTTGAGAACATAAGCCATAATAAACTTTGACAAAATTAATGATTCTGTATTTTTGCCTTTGTGCGCTGCATTGAAATCTCTTCTCTTTAGTGTCTACAGCAAAGAAAAAAATTTTACAAGATCGAAAGCAGTGATAAAATGTAGATCGCAGCATATATATCACGTCGTGTTTTTTAGAAGGGAGCATCGGTCTCACCATATTATAGAACTTAGGTATTACATAATATATTTGCTCCATAGAGATTATTTATCAGCTCAGGTACAATAATCCTTACTTAAGTACATTATACTAAGAAAGGCGAGAAACAGAAGAGAGGCCCAGAGAGAGGGAAAGGGGGAGAAAAATAGAGAGAGGGGGATGTGGTAAGTAAACTGTCGGAAAACAGTCAATATACAAAGAAGTGCCGATTTCGTGAGCGATATGCTTCAGTGACATTCTATTCCGAATCTTTGGTTCAGTCCAATGTGGAGGCTTAAATTCACATGATTGTGATACAACAAAGGACTTCAGGCGCCATAACTCGGGTGTTCAACTCATTCTAGGGGAAGAACACTTCTCCATTTGAAATATTAATTCCATATAAGAGGAATTATTCGGACGGAAAGAGATATAAGCGGAGTTTTTTAGAGAGAGGGAAGGGGGTGCTACAGTCTACAGAGTATTATTATTATTATTATTATTATTAA
>RQTK01000152.1:538825-645046 GCA_003991915.1 Elysia chlorotica | reverse complement strand
GAGAGAGAGAGAGAGAGAGAGAGAGAGAGAGAGAGAGAGAGAAGAGAGACAGACAGACAGACAGACAGACAGACAGACAGACAGACAGACAGACAGACAGACAGACAGACAGACAGACAGACAGGTAGACAGACGAGAGAGAGAGAGAGAGAGAGAGAGAGAGAGAGAGAAGGGGGAGCGATAATGGGAAAATGGGTTCTAATAAAGGAGGAAAATGTTTAAATAGGCATGTCATTATCAGTCCCGTTGGCCCTATCGATTTACTTTCATATCCAGGGAAACCGAGCTTTCACCGTGAAGCTTCATTAGAAAATGTCTTCATGCAAACTCGTCCCACATTCGCAATGAGAGTACCCGCATCCATACAGGTGGCTGCAGCAGTTGGAACAAGTGTATGATGTACTAGGATCCATAGATCATGTTTTTAGTTAGGGTATTGGTTTCACATAATTTATATACTCCAGAGCACGCAGGAGATAATGCCGATATGGAGGTAAAAATATAGGCCTACTTACAAAGAGAAATGCTAGGGAACTCACTTTCCCGAAAACAGCGTACGCTCGTACAACTCCTAGCATACAAGGGTTACATTCCATGTAACTGAATGATTCGAGGCACTAGAGTTTTTCTCATACTTATTTGAGCGATGTCATGAAAGGTTATTAAACTGGATGCTGGATATTGTGAGCGGTGTGGGGAATGATGCCTGGACGTTGCCGTCCTTAGATTGTTATTAAACGCCTCTCTGGCTGTTGACTGGAATGTTGTGGTCACGGGGGGCACAGAATGAGATTATTATTATTATTATTATTATTATTATTATTATTATTATTATTATTATTATTATTATTATTATTATTATTATATTATCATTATTATTATTATTGTTATTATAAGCCTTCCACTCTATCCCGAAGAGATTACATGTCATCTTTCTGTATCTCAGTCTCAACCTCTGGCTCAGCCTTCGGTGTGAGTGTGTATGTGTGTGTGTGTGTGCGTGTGTGTGGCGTGTGCCTTTTCATTCCGTTCCACAGATCGGTTGTCCGGCTCAGGGCTAGGAACAGACAGCTCAATTAATTGTTGGATAGAAGTTTGGTGTATCAGAAAAATGGCAGATTCGATCTACGTTCTTATCACTGGTCTGTTTTTTATCTTTATAGACCTTAGCCTCACTATTTTTCGCTAGGTACAGTTAAGTGATTCCCTAAATTATATTGGGAATGCAAAGATGTAATATGATTTACTTGCTCGCAATAAACTACGTAAAGTTAGGTAACTAACGTTCTGTAACTATGTGCTTTTTCGTTATGTGTATTGCCTTTGTGTGGCATACCTTTATGCTTATATCAAAATTTTATTGCACCGTACACGCATAATTATTCTCTAGAGCCTAGTGTTGTTTTATATTTTTTGTTTCTTGGTGTTGTAGATTATGTAGGCCTCCGATAATTAATAAATTAAAAATAACAGAAATCGAAGTATTCCTCACATTCGTTTCGCCCCAAATTAAGTAACAAGGACATTTAATTTAAATGGCAATGCCTTTCATTGTGCCGATGAGTCGGTGACGATCACAGAAAAGGGAGACAATTTATGACCTGTGGTGACGATAAATTGGGCTAAGTTTTCAGTCTTTCCCTACAAAAGAGTATCGCACTCAGCTAAACAAGTGTCCATGGCAACGGTGGTGGTGATTGACAGAAACCTGGCCGCGTGTGTAGTGCTCAACAGATGGGGCTGTCCTGCATCACTACCGGTGGTTATTAATTACTTCTCTTAATTAATTTAAACCTCTGAGCGCTTATTATAGCACAAATTTGTGCTCGGGTTTTTTGTCTTTCCAGCTTTTTGAATTCAAATAAGGATATTTTCTTCTGAATCAATTAATGTAAAGTATTGATTGCCATTAATCTAATTTGACCTGATGAGGAGTCCCATGTATATTTGAGGCTATAAAAATCATTTATATTTATTACCAAGGTGATTAAGGACAGATAGCGAAGCGTCCCTGTCATGTTGCGGTTCATAGACTTTATTATATTTTATCCTAGAGTTCGTTCGTTCTAGTATATAATGGTACATGAGGTAGTCCATAACTTGAATTTTTACCTGAAGCATAATTACGTAATTACCATTCATCAGCTCCTATACTAGCTCAGATTAGATTTTATCAGTGCTGTCGATGGCTCTCAATGAAGCTTTGCTTGTGCTTTCACTCGAAGTATTTCGATTCGCATTCTATGTTTAAGTACTTTAATGATGTACCCTTAAACGAATTGGTGGCACTGACCCTTGAATGGCGTGCGCTTAAAGAGAAAAGAGACATGTGGGGCAGTTTCTCAAGAGCTGGAATCTACTCATTTGGGTTTCGATCTCGCCATTGTCGTTTCCTGAAGCTTCCTGTGCATGTTCTTTACACCTTAGCCACAATCAGTAAAGCAGGGCTTGTATTTTTTGTTGTTGTAAGAAAATGATGAAAGATGTAAAAAAAAAATTAGGGAGCAGTTTGTCCCCTTTATAACTGGGGAGGGGGGGCGGTTGTTTCGTTAATTCTATTTGTTGTTTTTTTTTTGTTTTTTGTTGTTGTTTTTTTTTCGGCTGTTGTTTTTGTTTGTTTTTGGTCTACATGAAATCATAAAATTAATAACTATCATATATACAATCTATTTCATTTTAAATACCTTGCTTTTCATTCTGTCCAGTTGAAAGATGTAATGCAAAGATAAGTTGTCTTTAAAATTTAAAGTGTGTTTTCATAAAATTCATAGAAGGTCAGCAGTTCAGTCTTTGAAAAATAATTAAACCACGATATATCGAGATAAAGAAACATACTAAAATATCAATTTTGGTAAAAATACATTATAAGGCTCGGTAAACCTAGAAGCTTCATTTATTAATTAACTTTACCGTTATAGTTTTCGCACCCAAAATTGGATTAACTTAAATATAAAAAGAGCAAAGGATATACCTAGTCCATAAGAAATAGCGATGTACTTGATAACCCTTTACGGTTGTGATCCTTGGTCAATAGATTGTTGTTGTTGTTGTTGTTGTTGTTGTTGTTGTTGTTGTTGTTGTTGTTGTTGTTGTTGTTGTTGTTGTTGTTGTTGTTGTTGTTGTTGTTGTTGTTGTTGTTGTTGTTGTTGTTGTTTTTATAAATGCCACCGGGCAAAAACATTTTTTGTCACTTTGCACCTATTGCTTGGGTCAAAATGAGTATAATGTGATCGACCAAGACAGAAGTTTGGTATCGACTCTCTGCCTGTGTATGGCAGCACGTCAAGGTGCCAGACGCTAATCTTGGGACCCGTCTTCGATATAGTCTAGTTGCTAACGTTGAATGTTAAGATATCAACCACCCAACGAAATCAAATATATAAATCAGTAACCTTTCCTACCCATCCCTCTTTTTACAAAGCCACCGCTAACCATCCGTTAATTATTATGACGAAGTGGACAGACTTTCCTATCTCATTGATTCGCGTCGCGACCGCCTATGGTACATGTACTTCTTTAATCGCACTAAAAGGCCTTAGAGCTAACTGAATTTCGCAATGTTAGCCTGAAAGCATAAGGCGAAAGTAATATACGGAAACTGCTGAACTGAGCCATTGTGAAATGAAAAAAAGGATTACCATCTATCTCGAAATATAGGGAGATATTCAGAAAAGTATAACAATATAATGGACAATATAGATTTTCGTTTATAAACTTGTAAATAGCATTGTAACACCCTTATAACAAAACCAGAGGGCACAGACAGTTTCGAGTCGATAAGTGCATGGTTTTCGGCGATACAACACTAATCTTTGTCCTATTTTAAATTTTTTTGTTGTTGTTGTAAAAACTAAAATGTACATTTCAGAGTCGTACTTCCGATGTCGTATACATTCAATGATTTCATAATCATTTTTCGAAACGGTATATTTTCAATTACATAAAGATCGCTCTTCGCAGCAGCATGTTTTCAAATATTTCAGAATCATTGTTCTCGGCTGAAGCGGTTAAACAACAAGTATTGTTTCATCTCAGTGTGAAAGATAATGTGTCGATGGAGTTTGTATTTGGGATTTCACATGAAAGATGACGAAACACGCACATTTTCAATAGTTTTTCTTTCTATCTTTATGTTTGTTTAGCTTGGCATTTTTTCTTTGTTTGCTTTTTGTTGATGTTGTTGTTGTTGTTGTTGTTGTTGTTGTTGTTGTTGTTGTTGTTGTTGTTGTTGTTGTTGTTGTTGTTGTTTCCTTTTTGGTGGTTTTCTTTGGGATTTTTTAAATTAGGGTTTGACTATGGAACACCATAGATCACACACACACACACTTCCACGAGCTTTTTATCTTTGTGTTTGTTTAGCCTGTCTTTTTCGTTGGTGGATTTTTTCTTTTGTTTTTGCGATTTTTTTTTATGATTGTTTTTTTTTTTATGCGGTTTGAATTTTCTTTACTGCTTATTTTGCCAATGTTTGTACTGTTACTATAAACTCACACAAAGCTGACAGAGAGACCAAATCTGCAGAATATCTCAATTTTTTTTTCTGGAAACCTTAATCTGTGGGAGAACTGTATATCGTTAGTGGTTTGTTATTGACAGTGGATTTTTATGAAAGATTATCCATCAGGCAAACATGGGGAATTTCTTTCGATCAGTATAGTAATGTAACCTGCTTTGAAAATAAAGACCTGGTGGTTTCATTTGAGAGTGTGAACAGTTGTTGATATTTACAGAGTATGGGGTTTGTACTTTCTATCATTTTTACTTTCTGTCAATATTATAACTGAATAAATGTGTGTATGTCTATATTATATTTACCTACCTTCTCTCTCTCTCTCCCTCCCTCTTTCTCTCGATGTTTATCCTTTCCCTGGTGGACAGGACAATGCTAAATTATTCATAAGTTGGGAAACAAAGCAAGTACAGAACATCCAAGATTACATAGACTTGCAGAGTAGAGAGGCACTCTGGTCGACCGTAATGAGAAGTTGAAAATCGAACTCCTGGCTGCCCTGTAATAAAGCGAGTGCTCTGAATTATGCAAGGGCTAAGGTTTGTTGCTCCGAGCTGTTTTTATTGACTTTTTTAAAGCTTACAATTTTTTCAATGTGTTTGAGTCGGAGGCGTGCAAGGCTATAGAAAACGAGCCAATTAGTCAATCAATGTAAATGTCATCATGTCAGCAAAGTCAAGACTAGCCCCTGCTTTGAAGTTTAGTTCGAGGATTTTCAATAGAACAGAAAAAATCACCTGACTAAATAAACAGTCATATTAGGGAAGTGTCACCACACCATTTTCCCCGGGTATGACACTAAGTATCAAAGTAAGCTATATCCTTTTACCCTTAGGCCCCGTAATCTAAATATTATTTATTATAATATCGGCAAATTTAGTTATACCGTCAAAGTGAGTTATATCGTCAAAGTGGGCTATATCGTCAAACTGAGTTATATTGTCAACTTGATGAGTGGTGTCAACATGATCTAAACAATAATTTTTGTAGTCAAAGGGATTTATATCGTCAAATTGATTTTATCATTAAATTGATTTGTACCGTCAAATCGAATAATAATTAATTATCGTCAAATCGAATAATTTCATCAAATTGAGTGACATCACTAAAGTGAAATATATCGTAAAATTGAGTTATATTTTCAAATAATTATTGTTCCTCTATGATAAAAAGTATGATTTCCCATGGAATAAGCTACTGGGGTGCGTCGTTAAAAAAAGAAAACACTAAGAATATTAATAATATTAATTAGAAAGGCAGGAAAAATAATCAATTGTGAGTTGAAAAATGTAGAAACCATCCATCCTAAAGCATGTCTTGTCTAAGCAAGCAGAAGTCAATTTTGAGTAACGCCTGACACCCACTCAATCAAGAATTTTTTCGATCTGTATGAAGCAATAAAATTTTGCAACCTGCATCAAGAACGAAGAGCTATAGAGACTCTTTTGTCCCAGCCATTCGTTATTAAGAACTGGGTCTGTTAGTATTGTTACGTGCAGCATGCGCCTGACATAAACATAGGCCTTCAATTACCTTTACTTTACAAATAATAAAAACTGTAACACGAATAAAGGAAGAGAGAGAGAGGGAGAGAGAGAGAGAGAGAGAGAGAGAGAGAGAGAGAAAGCGACATTGTCATAATTATTTACTGATCGCAATCGATTTTTTTTCTCTTAAATGTCTGTCAATGTTCCACTGTTAAATATGTAATCAAAAAGATAATGAGAGAGAGAGGGGGGGTGCTCATAACACGTAATGTTGAATGTAATTGCACTGTTAATCCAGGACAGATTTCCCTTGTGGATCAATGAAGTTTGTCTTATCTTATCTTATATTATCTTGTCTTATCTTAATGTAGTTTATCGTCAAGTTTAGATATATCGTCAAACTGAGTTATATTGTAAAATTAAGTTAAATCGTCAAACTTAGTTTATCATCAAAGCCTAGGTCCGGTATTGCTGCTGAGTCGGCTTTGTGTGCAGAACCAAAGCATTTACGTAATAGAAATACAACACTAAACCTTTAATTACAATTGAGGCCTACGCAAAGCTTTTTTTTTAATTTCTCTGAATCGGCCAGTTCTTGAATGTTAAAATCGCTATTAATAGTATCAATGAATGTGTTAGATTCAATCGCAGGTCTAGAGTGACTATTATTGTACATGAAAATACTTCGAACGTGCAATTACACTGCTGTGCCTTTAGACCACGTTGTGCTGTTGTATAATATTTTATTGGCAGTTGTGAACATATCTATGCTGCAGCAAACAAAGATTTAGAGTGAGTAAAATTTCAATCAACATCGCATGCAACTCGGACATTAAAAGTTGCGGCCGAAAAGGTTTATTCCAAATTTGAAAAATTAAGGGAGGGAGACAAAAATAGTGAAAACCGGTAGCGTCGGATGGGTTGGAAAACGCATGGGGCTGAGCAGTGCTCTGTGACTTTAAAAGTTTTCGTCATAGCCAACCTGTCCAATGTTAAGTTCAATTATTGTAGCTTAACAAAGACTTTCAATCAACACAAACAATGCAATTGTTTACTTTTTTGTCCACAGAGATAAAAACAAATGTGTCGGCATATGATCGTCTTATGTTCAATGAACCGTACTATTATGAAATACTAACCCACTTCTGACAACTTAAAAATAACACATTGAACAATTCGAGAAAAATGTCTGTACTGGTGGATTTTCCTCTCTCATTCTGACCACGTTATAATTTGATGGCTTCAATGATTTTGCCTTATTTTGCTATTGGTTAGATTTTCATAGTGGACAATCTTGTGGTCAGGTGATCTCCTGGGCTGATTTGTGCGTATCAAATACACTCAAGAGGGTGGTGCAACACCCTCGTTGTGTTTGTGATCGCTGTCCACAAAGTCTTTTAAATTAAAATTTGTAAATCAACCTTTGCAAAAATACTGATCCTGTGACAAATCAATGAAGATCCAGTGTTAAACAATAATTAATCCCTTGTTCAAAGTTTACTTTTAAACCAAACTGGATAAAAGATTTTTGTCTGTTTAGAAGCTATGCAGAATGAGAAAAATCCAATAGCTACCGGCCAACGTGAGACGGTGAGAACTTATCCAGGCCATTCGGTCAGCCCAGTGGTAGGCCTACAATATGTACTATTATATATTTTTTTTTTTGTTGTTGTTGTTGTTAATAAATTTGCCTGAACGATGCAATAACTACAGGGGTTCGTTTTTACCACACAGGGTGAAATCGTAAAACTTATCTTTTTTTCAGCCAGTATTTTAAACGTGCGTCTTTTGTTAAGAAATCGGTCTGAACGATGCAATAACTACAGGAGTTCGTTTTTACTACACAGAGTGAAATCGTAAAGCGCAGCTTTTTTTTTAGCCAGTATTTAAAACGTGCGCGTATCATATGAACGTCCGTCCCGTTCAATCCTCTCATTCAATCCGACAGGGTCTGCTGCCAGGAGCAGCTAGGTTAATTTGCTACGGTGGGACTTATTGTAAACACAGGAAACATTTCAGCGGTTGTTTATCTTTAATAACCTGTGCGCCACGACCACCAGTGAAATAATCAATTTCCGTTGATGTTAATTTTCTTAAGGGGAGACAGGCATGCGCAGACATTTTTTTGTTATTTCATGATTTTTTTTTAATTTTAAATGAATAGTGTTGTTGAAAGAGGTCTGTTGATGAAAAATACACTTGCAAAAAAATATTTTTCCGAATAAACAGACGGACATGCATCTAGGCAGACGCGCAAATAGACAATCAGAAAGACAGGCAGGTTGGTTAGAGATAGAACATAACGCGCTAAAAAAACATGAACTGGCGAATAATGTTGTTGTTGTTGTTTTGTTTGTTTTTTAACTATAATGATGCTATAGGAATTACGAGATTTTTTTCAGGCAATCTATGAAAAATAAAAGATCAATAAACATGCATGACAGGCTTAAAATGGTTCGTTCTAAACATCATACAGGTGTATTTGATGTGTGTGTGTGTGTGTGTGTGTGTGTGTCGTTGTTGTTGTTTAGTTTGCAGTAGTTGTTTTGTTTTTGATACTGTGGTTTTGTTTTGTTTTTCGGGAGGAATTTTTTATGCTTTTTTGTGTGTGGGTTTTGTTTTGTTTTTTGTCTTGATTTTGGTTGTTTCTTTTTGTTTTTATAATTTGTTGTTATTGTTCTGTGCTTTTTTCCGTTGTTTTTGTTTTTGTTGTTTGTTTGTTTTTTGTCTTTTCTTTATTTCCCTTGTGGTTTGTTTCTTCTTTTTATTGGTCTTATTTTTTCTGATTTGTTTTGGGTGTTTTGGTTTCTGTTGTTTAGATTTTTTAAATTAAAAATGCGAAAATATTTAATCAAATGTTTTTTATGTGTTTTAGTCGGAGTTTTTTCTATCTTATTTTCTTTTCTTTTTTATATTCGGAAAGAGAATTAATTGCCTGAACCTGAATACACAGACAAAATGAGTACATGAAGGTGATTTTAATAAAACTTCCTACGAAACATTGACACGAGTTACAAAATTAAAAGTGAGTTGGCCTTGACTTGGTGTTTATGTTTACTTCCTCTGACTCCCAGTGTTTGAACCTTTCACTCGTCAAACACGTGACTGGCAGGGCAGACCAGACTGCCCAATCAGATAGATTTACTATTTTATTCACACTCGCTGGTCTAACACCTGGCAGGAGCCACGCTTGCTGTTGAGTCCGAGGTTAAAAGGCGACATGCCAGACTCATGCTTCAGATTACTTTAACACATAGACAGTCTGTACGTTGAAGTAGCTTGGTGGTATTTATAGCAGCGGCGGTAGTTTATGACTGCAGAAAAATGGCATGAGCTTTGACCGCAGTGTTATGATTGCAGAAAAGAGATAAGTGGTAGCAAATATGTTTTAAGCTTAAAACGCCGACTAAGGGTAGTTTTTACTTTGATGAAGTCTCCTTAGTCGGGGTTCTAACTTCAGAGCACTTTTGTACTTTGGACGCAACATTTGTATCATAAATATTGTCTTGTTTTATCCCCTATCGCCACGAGTGTAACTGTTGTACGATGTGCTTGAAGGCATATTTGAAATTAAGCCGAGTAGATTCTTTAAAAAGTTGAGATAGCAAAAATACATGAAGGCTTTTAATTTTTTCAGTGACTTGCTTACGAGAGCCTATGCCATTAATAATGACTGCTGGTTACAACTTCCAATGACAGTCAACTAGATCGTTTCTCCGAGGTGTGTAGCCCAGGGGAGGGCGGAGCTGGTTGGCACACTTTTCACTTTTTTCATGTGGACACTGGACAGGACGTAAAAAAAGATTTGGTCTGCACCTCTTGTTTGTTTAAGTACTTTAATGGGGAAAATGTGCTCTTTAATCAATTTCAACCTATAGAATAACTGTTCTATGCGCGAATGTTTTCTTTGAAAATTTGAATTTCAATCTTTGATGGGGTCGGTTGAACAATTTCAACCTATGAGTAGACTACCGCTGGTGTCTGGGGTGGGGCTGTGGCTGGGTTGGGTGTTCTTTATGAAACTCCCTTGTATTTATTTGCGCAGTCAGATCGAGACTAAAAGAATGCGATAGGTTTTCATACGGAAGCCACAGCCTCACCCCAGCCACCAGCGTCAGTCTGGCTCTGGCCTTAGAGGCAGGTTGTCACACTGTTGGGCAGATTGACACACATAAAGATATGTTAGATAGGCCTTTATAAACAATGAAAATGTGTATTGCCTGTTAATACTTATGAAAATAGTTTAATCGAATTTAACATGATTTGTTCACAAAATAGACATATTTGAAAAGTCTCGGGTAGTTCATTGTTGTGTTTTTTTTCAACCAATGGCACAGTAACTCATGTTGCAACTCTCTCTCTCTGTCTCTGTCTCTGTCTCTCCCTCTCTCTCTCCTCTCTCTCTCTCTCTCTCTCTCTCTCTCTCTCTCTCTCTCTCTCTCTCTCTCCTCGAACTGGACATTTACAAGTCATCATCCGATTCATAATTAAAACAAAATAAGTAGGGCAACCTTGGAGTGCAATTCTCAATCTCTCCCCGCTGCTTGCTGATCTGACCAATAGGTTTCTGACATGTCGAGCTCATTGCTCAGAGCTAGAGAATCTATCTGGAAAGCTAATGTTCGAACATCTTTTGGACTGAGACCGAAGAAGATGTAACTGAAAGCTCGCAGGAGATATCTCACAAGAGCTTGCTCAATATCATCTGTGAGAGCGTGTCTGTTGCGGCGAAAATCAAGACTGAATCTGGGCTCTTCAGTTTGACCAGCCAATTCCTCCTCACTAACCAACTAGTTATATCTGCAGAGGGGTGTCAAAGGAATGACAAAGTCTCATGGCGCCTTGCGCAAAGATTTCACACCTCTGACTTCTCGTGTTGCTCTCAGAAACAATGTCCCTTGGAACTGAAGCCCGCTTAGTTTTTTACGCTGAAAACTTTAAACCATGGTGAAATCCTAGATGAAGGAGTACAGAAAAACTTTCAAAGAGATGTTTTCTAAAAGGACAGCACAACAGTGTTGTAAGTAGCACAATCAGGGCTCAAAGTAAAATTTTGAGCAGTGAAACATGTAAAAAAAAAAAAAAAAAAGAACCACTTGTACTTTTTAAATCACGGAAAAATAAGGCATTTTTTCAATTAAAACTGTAGTATTGAGCAAGAAATAATGATTCATAAACAAATAAAACAATGGTACATAACAAATAATAAGAATGCCCTACCTTTAAAAAGGTATAAAGTCCTGGGTGTCGTTAATTTCTTCGTTGAATCGCAAAAATCGTCTAAGAAACCAAATTTACCTTTGTTGCAAGAAAAATGAAGATTTTTTTCGCCAAAAGTTTACACCCGGGAGTGATGAAACGAAACAAGGATGCATCATTAACGATCACCCACATAACAAAAATAGTTTAACAATCGAGGAGTAGTTATATCCCTTTCAAATCAGGGGTGTGCCAACCAACCCCTATTGCCAACCAGTCCTGGTCTGCCTATTCTGCGTCAATCTGCGAATTCAAACTATGACACGCGTGATGGAAAATTCCCGTGGTAAATTTGTGTTCAGGCTTATGCTGAATATGCTATGCTTACCTTGTCTATGTGTGAAATTTAACCCTGGGATCACAGGGCATGCGCAAGAGAAAATCGTCTGAATGACGTATTCGTGACTTTTTGTTATCCCATGGTAGATCTAGATCTAAATAGATCTAGGTATAATTATCGTTTTTCAAAACACTTCTTGGGTGGATGGTTTACTTTGTTTATTTGTGGGGGGATTTTACCTGCCTTAGACTGCGTTCGTAGAGGCGAAAGATTTATGTCATCGAAAATTGACGCACCGTAAATTATAGCAATCAGTCTATGTAATTTAAAAAAAAAAAAATTTTTTGGCGAACATTCGGGTAGGCGACAGAAAATTTTTTGGAATGAAATTTTCCTTCCTACTCGCATATGCCGGTGTAGCACGCCACACGGACTCATCGACTAACGATACTCAGAGTCCACCTGGCGGCCGCCAGACAGACTCGGAGAGTATCTGTGGCGGCCGCCAGAAACACTCTATCTACGCGAAAAAGACTCTAATTTTTCTGTAGATCTAGCGGGGGCGTGGGGCCAGGGTTGCCAGTTTGGCTCTTTCTGGGCCAAATTCCCAAAAATTGGGGATTTTTAAATGCTCTTGGCTCCAAAAAATATATTTGGGGGATTGGGGATTTTTTTGGGATTTCTTGCTCTTAGCAATTTAAGATCAAGTTTTGTTGGATCAAGACAAAAAAGCAATCTAAAACTCAACAAAATGTTCGTTTCTTTTCTTTTTAAGGGAATCACAGCCTTGGCCTACTAGGCATACTAGCTCAATGCCTAGGATAACCTGCAGGCCTAGCTTAGTAAAAGACTAGGTCTGACTTCTTGGGCAAGTGGTTCCAGTTTTTAATGTTTTCATTTCTGAATTGACTTTGTAATGTTTTGCCTGGCGTTGGTTTTATCAGGGTTTTTTTACACTGAGTGATGCGGCCAGAGAGTCCGTTAGAATAACTATGTTTTATCTTTCCGTCTTCTTTTCCTGAATGGTCTTTAGAGTTTTGTCTATGGCTGCTAATTCTGCTGCTGTAATACTATTACATGTATTGTCCGTTATCCTTTTGTTGATCTTTAGTTCCAAGTCTTCGCTGTAGACTCCTATGCTAACATAAATGCTTCCTTTCTTGGATCCGTCTGAATAGATCTGTTTACTGCTCTTGTGGTTTTCATTTAGATGTTCCAGGGTTAGTGCTTTGATTTTGTCTTGCCCGTCCGGTTTTTTTTTACTGAGAGAGAGGGGGAGAGAGAGGCGAGAGAGACAAGGAGAGACAGAAAGACAGAGGCGAAAGATACAGAGAAGGGAAGAAGAGGAAGAGCAGGTTGTGAATGACTTACGGCCCCCAGTCTAGGCATTCCAACTGGTTCAACTGAACTCTCACAATCTCAGCCACCAGCCCTTATTACCGTCGCCTATGCCTTCAAAACTGAGTGGCACTGAAGCAGCCGTGCGCTATTTTTAGGAACATTGCGACTACCTAGACAAACGTTTAGGTAGCCACGTGCCAATACGTAGACACAACCTCCCAGAGCATGTGATTGTCCCAAAAAACGAAACAGTAAAAATAGAAACATGTAGAAATGGTGAAATTTCGTGAAAAATGGCTTTGAAAACACCATGGTATACCCCAATTTGACGCATTTTCCCTCAAATATATTGATTGTGTAGGATTTAGTAAGCTGATACCTTTATTTTATTTGATAAAATTAAAATATAATTCTATTTGTTGACAAGTGCATGAATACGTTTGGTACCGGGTATGAGAGAGTATCGGAATGTACAAGGATGTCAGAGAAGCGAGAGGAATAGCTTTTCGAAGTGTGTTTGTTTGTTTGTTTTGTGTGTGTGTGTGGGGGGGGGGGGGGGGTATTTTATTTTTCTGTAGAGTAAATCATAAACCAACCACACCAAAATCAAACGTGGGGGTTGCAGCTTTTTCCCCTTTGACATGATTGTTGTTTTGTTTCGTTCGTTGCTGTGTTTTTTTTTTTTTGTTTGTTGTTTTGGGGGGGGGGGGGCGTTTTAGTTGAAGTCAAACTAGATCTTTTTAAAATGTAGATATTGGTTTTTTTTACACATTATGAAACACAACTCTATGGTGTCATCGTGCTTCTTAGATCAACTGTTTTGGTCTATTGTACGTTTTGGTCAATTAAGGAAGGTTTTTTGTTTGTTTTATTTGTTTATTTGTTGTTGTTGTTGTTGTTTTGTTTGTTTGTTGTTGGTTTTTTGTTTTTGTTTTTGTTTTTGTTTGTTTGTTGTTTATTGTTATTGTTGCTTTTGTAAATCGCAATTTTTTTCCATTACCGTTGATATTTTAATCATAGACAAAACCGGCGAACATGTCAAAGCATTTTGTACGGAGCCTTATTTAGCAATGGTCATTTAGAGGAATCTTTTGAAAGGTTTTGTATTGCGCTAATCAGTTGTCGTATACATGTGTTGGTCTACTTGTATTATAATAAAAGGAAATACATACATAAATCAACACTCAATGTGTGAACAGAGAACCAGGGTTCAAGATTTGTCTCTATAGTTTTCCTTTTATTACATACAAAAGGCATTCACGTAGCGATTATACTCTTGACATCTGGCATAATAGTTGCACTTACCTTATTCCTTTCACATGTGTTGTTTTAATCCAGAGTGACTGAATGCCTTATCTCGGTTGGCTCTAAACACCACTGACTCAAGCTATGGGCGAAGTCAAATGTAGGTCGCGCAATCTACAAGACGATCCTCGAATTATGTTTGTTTTTGTTGACATCCAAGATAATGTTAATAACGAATTCGACAGTGAGAGAGTGAGATGAAGGAATGTTGAAGTCTCATCCAAAAAGTGTCAACATCATTGCACAATCCGATACTCTCTCTACAATGAAAGAACGCATCAAAGAGATTGATACATACGGCGCACTGTTAGTCCATAAGTATCTTTTTTTTTTTAATAAGCTGACCTGTTGAGAAAAATGCAGTCCTCGGCACACAGAAAGCAAACACTGCGCTAAATTCGATAGGGTTTTGAACCTGGACTGAGAACACTGGCGAAAAATAGCCAGCATCTGTCCGCCAGCCTGTCGATGACACACAACGCCATGGCTTGCTTGGTCAGTTACCTATTGTCATCGAGTAGACAATGTTGCGAAAGGGTCGCAATGCTGACGTCTTTTCATTATTATGTACGTGCTGCCACACAGTGACATCACGGGGCTACCGGCAGGACTTCAGTCTCTACTGACACCCACGCAACCAATTTGGGGGGGGGGGGGGGGGGGGTATCCGGAAAACATTTTTTGCCCGAACCAGTGTTGTTTCTATTAAAGTTTCTTCTATTACTAAACAATAATGACCTGAATTACTCGCTTTGTTCATGGTATCTGTATAGTTATTATCGTCGCAATGTGAAACCTATTTGCTGTTTATAAAGTAACATGACAGGGCCTGTGGTATTTTCGTAGGTGAAAAGTCCTCCAAGTACGATGATAAAGACCTTCAATGACGGGTGCCTAAACTAACGTCTTATACTTTTACATGCTGCCACACAGAAACAGTGTGGGGATACCAAAACTGATTCAATCAGCTACATTACATTGGAAATGAAACGTGTCATGTAAATTTGCCCGATCGTGGAATCTAACCGGGCACCTTTTGGTTAGGACTAGAGCCCAACCCTCCAGACTTCTATTCCAACTTGTCACATAGCTAAAATCGCTCAACATACTTTGAACCCTTTTCGTTATAGCCCGGGGCAAGACGAAAAAACGAGTTATGTGTGATCAAACAACTTGGGTAGCCGACCATGATGGTACAGTAGTCGATGGTTATCACCCATGCGTAAATTGTGTAACGATGTTTGTGTGTGTGTGTGTGTGTGTCTGTGTAAAAAAAAAAAGGGGGGGGGGGGGGATATGGGACAGGCAACTGAGTTGATCGGGAAAAAAAAAACACATGTATATTTTTTGCTAGTCAAAATAACTAGATCTAATCAGAACAGAATAATATTCAGCCTAGTCGGCATACTCAACGGCAATGTAAACTGTCCCAATAAATGCCTACCTATAAAGCTCCTTTGACAAGATACCATGGATTTAATTAGACGTTTCAGAAAAAAGAGGAGCCCTCAGTGATATTGCTATGTCGGGTTAGCGTGACGCGCGTTCCACCTACATCTTTATTGAAATACAGGCGGTAGGCCAATTTTCAGACTACGTTTTACTGAGGTTTAAACTTAAATGAAGAAAATTACTGCATCAGATGTTCTAACCCGCGTAAGCAGAATTGCCCCCATGAAACTATTTCACACTCTCTGTTTTGACCCTAAATAATGTCAAAAGGTGAGGGAATGAAAGCTGGCGCGATTGGTAGAGTATGTTGCTCACAATCGGGAGGTTGAGTTGAGTTGGTTGCTTTAGGTCCTCTATGTTGGCTTTATTTTTTCCAAGACTAAAGTTTGACAATTGTACGTGCTGTCTCACTGAAACAATGCGGGGAACTGGACTCTCACTCTCAGACTGTCACATTATACTGACACCAACCAAACCAGTAGGGAACGAAATAGGACTATTACATTTTGTATCCATTGTGGGTTTCGAACCCAGGAGCAACGCTCTCCCATTAAATTTTAAGCAGTTTGCCCTGGATCTGTGTCAGTATAATGTGATCGGCTGAGGCGGGAGTTCTGGTATACCTGCACTGCCTGGTGTGTGGCAGTACACACAATTGTCAGACGTTGGCCTTGGTATCTGTCACCGTTTATGAAACTCCTTAGGAACCTAGGAGACGTGAAACCGTGATAGAACGTCTCTCCTACAAAGAATATAATATACAAGTTTGATTGGTTTGTCTACCATGTTCTTCGATGACTTGGTCTGTTATTTGGAAAGCCCCGACCGAAACCTATTTCATAGCTATTCAGTGTAGTTAGTGTGTTCGTTGTATGGTTATCTTTGAACTGTTGCCAGATCAAGTTACACTTTGCTTCGAGTGAAAATAGAAGTGCTACTGGCGCCTCCCTAGATCCGGGCCGAGTCACAAAAGTAAACAAACATCATTTATGCATTGATTGAAACAGAAAGCTATTCAACTTTTAGCTCAGTTGAACCCAATTCTTTATTTAACTTTTGACAGAGTTTTGTTAGTTGAGTAGCACGATGTACTAAAAGTTTACAGTAAATTTATAAGAGGACGACTACAAGAACGGACAAGAGGCCAAAAGGCCTAATCACGTCCGGATATCATATCATAACATATCATATCATGGTGATGTGCGTTTTTAGGTTTTTTTCCCCTTTAATCTTTCAAAACATTTTACATTTTACATTAAAAGTTCTAATCAATTCAAGTCCATGTAAAGGTGTATTTACTTTGGACATAAAAATGAGGCTTAGATTGATTAAAGGAATGTTGGGAATAAGTGATTGTCTGAGCAGACAGATATGTAACAGAATTTTTTTTAAAGGACGCGAATCTTTTTGTGAACTGAAATCGCAAACACACAGAGCTGAGTTAGGTTGGTTTTATTTTAAACGTTCAACATCAGCACTATATAGGCTATATTGTGGACGGGCTCCAAGCCTCTAAGACTGACGTCTGAAAATGTATGTGCTGCCAAGTGCCATACATGAGACAGGGCAGGGGTGCCATTACCCCTGTCTCAACCGGTCACATCACACTTCGCAAACACACGTCTGACTCAGTAAGAGTATACTAAAAAAAATGTACACGGTTCCCTTAAGGCCGAATTCATCGCAAAGGTGGCTTATCGCACACGCACATATATATCTGAAAGGCGAAAGCAGTTCAAGATACATGTATGCCCTATACGTGAAGACGTAATACATTTTGCCGCACATGACAAAAACTTCGCAAAGCACGTCAAAGCTTCTAAAATGATTCATGTGTGAACCATTTTTTGTTGTTCTTGTTTTGTTTGAAAGGGATGAAGACAATATTTTCATGCTTTGTGGCAGTTGATCTTTAATCACATGTATTCCAGTTTGGATGTAGACGTCTTGGAGACTACGGGTCGTAAGTACAACGTCGCGGTAGCTACAACTCGTCGTATCAGGGTTGGAATACTTAAGGCGGTTGCTTCTTTCTTAGTTTAAACCTTAGTAAATACTCTGAATATTGGTCAACCGCCTTTTTAAATAAAGAAATAGAGAGACCACGCGTCACGCCAGCTCCCGATATCATTACATGTATCACAGTAAGATCTTTTTGTGAAACGTCTCGCTAGATATACATGTAATATGTAGTATACTGTATTAAAAGGTGAAATTTAAACGTCACGGGTGTGGAGGTTTTGGCGTGAGTCGTGTGTGCCACAAAATAAACTAAAGCTGCCGCATCCTTTACGCCCATCGCAATTCTAACCTCTTGTTACGTCCACTGAAAAAATTAATATTTCCCAATTATTCAAACTTGAGACACGCAAAATGAAAATGTTCATGAGACAAGCTGTTAACTTTTAAATGTTTTCTTTCCTGCACTCAAGATTACCATTCCGATAGGCTCTTGGTATCAACTAAAATGTGCTATCGAGGGAAAAAGTGAGTACCGGTGGCACGTAATGCTTGTGGTTTGGTAAAGTCTATCTAACAGTGTCAAACTTTTATTAACTGGGCGTCAATATCCAGGCCGTTAGTTAAACGAGACATGGGCAGAGGACTTTGGACCAGAGCTAGATCCAGAAGCTGATACACTGTACTGAACAATTCCTTACTAAGATAAAGGCGGAAAACACGAGTTTTGAAAGAACAACGCTCTCTGGAGATTTACCAATACTGTGTCAATAGCGCGTTTCGTATGGGAATAAATTTAATCGAGAATTCAAAGAGTCCTGCAGTATTACACAATAACCAAAATTGGCAATTAGTACTTAAAAAAAACAGCACACAGAAAGCTATTACATGTACAATAAAACTACCAGTGATTTTACAATCAGGCAATAATCGAATCTATATCATCATTTTGGAATTCCCTTCACGGTAGCAAATTGGTAGACAAACTAGATTCTAGATAATATCAAAATAATTTTGATTTTATGCATGTATAAAGTCGCCCCTTTCATAGATTTAAGCAGAGCTAAAATTTTAAGGTGAAAGGATGCTTCTATTGAGAAAAGATTGATAGAAAAATTTTAATGATTTGGTCTCAGCATAGAAATAAGGTTTAAAAAGTTTAAGAAGTCAAAATCACCAAAATTTCGTTTTTAATTCTTGTCAAAATATAACAATGCAACATATAACAGTGAGTGATTATGAAGATCATTTGATCAGTAGGTGGAAATCGAATATTTAAGTGTAATCACCTTTCTTTTTTTCGACTTTCAGCTCCCATACATAAAAGAGGTTAAAAAAAAGCTAGATACATGTAATAAATACTTATTGGTTGGCAACATGATGTATAGGTATAAACAAAACCATTGATGATAGAGATTGTTGGCTTTTTTCTCTGACAAACTAATGGCTATTTGACAGTGATCAAGCTTTCACTACACATAATGAAGATAAACATGATATTTGGCACATATTCTCATACAACAAATTTACCCTAAAATTTAAAGTAAATGCATCATATTTTTTTCAAGAGAGGAGTTATGTATTATACCACACATCCTTACTTTTTACATTAAAAAAAACGTGCAGTGAAAGTGTTTAAGGGGATAATTCAAGTAAAATATTGAAATAAGGTCTACTGAAATAACAGAGAGCCTTAAGGATTAGTCAGTCATACCTCCAGGTCTAAAACAAAAAGTACATACAAATAAGTACCATGATACAAACTACATCGTTTATATGGAATATGAATTATAGGGTTCAGGTTAGTCAAACAAAAAATACTTTATCTCCAACATGAAACTAAAGAATTTAAACAACCCAATCTTTAAAAATGTGAATAAACTTATGGAGAAAAAAACATGACCTGCTGTTTGACAAGAATGTTTAAAGACTACATAGATTATACTTTTAGGAAAAGACAATACAAAAGATGTATTTAATCATTAGAAATTTTGTAACAATATGTGAACTGTACATATTTATAAAACATGAACCAAAGTTTAATCGATAAAACATGTACATGACTGTATCCTACAAAAAATTGCCACCATACCAATAAAATTTGAGATTTACAAAAAATGATTTGCCCTACACCAAATTAGTTCCTCATGCTACATGAACCACTATAGTGTTATCGTCATTTTAAAAAATCATTAATTTATTTTCCTTAAGTCTGTAGCTTAATCAAATTGTTCATATATCTCACAGGAGTGACTGAGTCCAATCTTAAGTATAACAAATCCAGTACCTATAGGATTGTATTTCAGGCAAAATATACAAAGTAACCATTGCCATGAGGATAAAAAATCTAGTACACGTAGTATGATCTTCAATCAATATCTCTGTCTTACCAGACCTAGAAGTAGTGTAAAAAAATGAAACTTTGTTCCCATGTCTTTTATGCTGCATCCAGCTGGTTGAGGCCAGGAGTTAAGTTAAGTATTAGCAAACTGTCATGATTTGTACTCTGAAAGGATTTCAAAGATAATGTATGTTAAGTGTTATTGTTTATTCTGCTTATCTACCTTCCCTGTGTTAAGCCTTTAGACCAAAAGCTGGACGGGTTTTTACTCTAATTGCACAACCATTGCTTTTCATGAGCAGAAGAACCACAACATAATGAGATTTACTCAGGCCAGGCTCTGAAAGAGAACTTAAGTTGTTATAAACTTATTTTTTTCACAAAGAAGGTTAAGAAGACTGATGAAATGAAAACAAAAACTAACCTACCAGTGATTTTGGATAGTGTTAGTTGTTTTAGTGCAAAAGCTTTAACAGCCAGTGTAAAAATTGTACATCATTTAAACCTATATTCTGATGTGTGCGCTCAATTTTTTTAATATAATTGATTCATGCTCCAAAAATCATTTAAAATTTATTTTATATAGCATATTGACAATATCACACAAATCGATTGTTATGGTCACATTCAAGGTTATTATCTTAATCTAATTACAATTTTTTTAAGGTGAAGTCAACATATTGCATCAAAACATGAAGAGATGTAACAAGTTTTTGCATTGCTTGTTTAGGATTTCAAAAGCTTTAACATAACAATGAGGACACACATAATTGTGTGACTAAAAGTTTTCCAACACCAATATATTTATTTAGAAAAGGCAGTGAAAATCACTTTAAAGCAACACTCAGTGAATAAAACTAAAAATGAAAACGATTGTTGATTCTAAATGTCATGAAACAATTTTTTTTATCAAAATGCAAGCTTCTATTATAGGCGATTTGGAACATTAACCTTTGTTATAATCATTTACATTAAAAAATAGATAGATCTACACTATCTGTCTCCCACAAATTGATCCTTACTGCACTGTATATGACTAGATGGATGCTTTTAAAATGTTTCGGCCATCATCAAGACAACTAGTGCCGACCATCCTGTGAAAGGATGTGATCCTTTCCCCTCACCAGTTTTATCATTGTAATTTTCCCAGATGTAGCCAGTTCGCTCGTATTCTTTGAATATGTTAGTGACAAGATTCTTACGCAAGTTAGTGTAGACTGTCTTAGCCCTCTCTCGGTAAGGGCCATCCACAGAACTGTAGTGATGCAGGGCTGACAGGCACAAGTAGTTCATATTGATCCAAATCGGACCCCGCCAGTAGGGTGGGTCATGCTCAGTGTTGAAGCGAGCATAGAACTTTGAATTGCGGCTGATGGAACGAAGACCAAATTCAGTCCACAGCTTTGTTGGATCGGTAATGTCAGACAAGATTTTGTCCAGTTTTGGAGAATCTGCATGAACAATCTTTAACAGGAAGGGGAAAAGACTAACATATCCAAGAGCATTCACAAATTGTCTGGTTGGCTCAGTGAGTACCACACGGATTTTGTCAGTATCCATGTGCTGATGGCGTTGGCTCGGGTGCTGGTTCGGTGGGGGTTTTGGCTTTTCCAGCCTTGCTTTATCAGTATGAAGACCCCAGTCACTGTACTGTTGAGCCTTAGGTGACCAGTGCAGTTTATCTAACATTTGATTGTCGGTAAGAAGGTTATGAGTGTCTTCATATGTCTGCCATTCTTGTCCGAGGCTGCGAGCTATGTCTCGCATAACACCTGCAGCCAGCGCAATCCAACAACGCAAGTCAACGTGTCTTTCATCGCTAGTCGGGTGGGAAGCTCTAGGATAGTCGTCCAGCCCTGATGTTAACGTCAAAGGGTTCAACTGTTTGGTGAGAGTAGGGTCTCGACCATGCCAGCGGTAGGTGAAGGGCTGGTCCCCATTCTGAGTGGTGTTGTAGTAAGCAAACCACCTCTTCAGCCTTGGGTAGAGAGCTTTCAAATAGGCTTTATCTGAAGGCTTGTCACTTTGAATCATTTCCTTAATAAGGCTTTGAAGAGGAAGAAAAAATGTTGGTGGATTGGCGTTGGTATTTCTCTGGATCACAAACTCTGCAGGTACTTTCGCCCTTGCTTCAACCCCCAGGATTTGCTCACGTGGAATCCACCCCTCTGTGTTCATCAGGTCCATCCAGTGACCAATGATATCTTTGGAGATTTCAGAGTTCCACATCCTGATAAGCATGTTATGGAAACCTTCATCCCACAAAAATCCACGAGGGAAAAAAGGTCTGGAGGGGACAGCTGTGTAGAGTGGAGCTTCCCAGTAGTTGACTGGCTCAGAATTATATCTGGACTGGACCAAAGATGGGCCATAAAAATACCCTATACCGCCAAGCATGTTGCTTAAAGCTGCCTTAGCAAAATGGATTTCATTCACAGTGTAATTTCTCTGCTCTAACTGAAACACTTTTTCAAATTTAGCGTCAAACTCCTTCTCTTTTGAGCCAATGAGTGCTGAAAAGCTATCTTTGGACAAGTGCCCCTGGCGATTTACAAATGACCCTGACTCGTACATGACTTCCATGGTGAAGGGCAGTTTAGCAGTGACCTGTTTGATCACAAAATTAGGACCAGGAACGTCCCTTGGTACCCTCCTGCCTGAGAGAGTGAAATAGGGCTGAGTTCTGCCTTTATCCCATGCCTCCACTTTGAGGCCATTTACCAAGATGTCTTTGAGCTGGTCCAACTGCTTGGCATAGCTGATAAAGTAGCTATGCTTTACTTGAGATTTTTCAGCAGTTGCCACTATGTTTGGCATCTGAAGCTCAAAGCTACCAAGATCTTCATGCCAACCATCAACTGATGTGAGACGTCCCTTGGTTAGTTTGGGTTCCAACCGTCCATTATCTTGATCCAAGGCTACATAGAAGAAACTTGAAACTACAACTGAAAGGCTTGGGTCCTGCAAAAGAAAAAGTTTTTAATTATGTCCACATTCAGTGACTACAGAATGGGCCAAAAGACATATTTACAAATTTATATGAATCTTATATGGTAAAATTGGTTGCTTATCTCCATACAGGGTTCCTCTTGTGAAAACTAGAAAAAATTAAATAAAGAGAGGATGCTTAGAGACTATATTGATGTAATTGACTTTGCAGCAGATGAGGGTAGTGTTATACATTATTTTTTATTGAACTAGAAGAAATTTGTAGTTGACAAGATATACAAGCTAACCATCCTTGCTTTCAGTCATTTTGACAAATCTTTTTGTGTTATTGTTTTATGCTTCTATTCAACCTAGTCTATAGAGAGAGGGAGAGCCAGCTCTCTCTCTCTCTCTCTCTCTCTCTCTCTCTCTCCAGGTTTTAGCGTCTTCTAGGTTTCCCAAAGGCACACTTTACTGCGATGTGCAACCTAGACAAAGCAACAGGTTATTTGAAACTAGATTTGCAGTTCTCTTTTTTAAATATCGATCATATTAGTTTGTGGTGTGTGTTTTTATGGCTTGATTGACAGAGTAGATGTAAACCGTAAACCGAATGCGACTGGCCAAAACAAAAGAGACGTCACATTTAGATACCACCTGAAGATGAATCAATGGAAAAAACCAGTCTGTCAAAAGATGTTTCGAAGCACAACTGATTACAACTAATTTGAGCAATCGTTTCGTAATGTCTATCTTCTGCACGGAAAAGGATAAAGAAGTCACTGAAAATGGGAATGCGCCTCAAAGCTTCATATCTTCAATCCTTTTTAACACACCAAAAAAAGACGCTCTTATCCACACTACAACCGTGGGAAAGTTGCTCGTGAACTACTCAATCGATTTATTGATGAATTGCCCAAGATGCAGAGCCATTATTGCAGAAAGGATTCAACAAAGCTCTATCTTGATGGCGACTTTCTTTACACAAACCTGCTCACTGCACCAGACCAAACCCTTGAAGTCCAATTGTGTTCGGTGAATTGCTTTTAAAAAAATTTTTTTTTTTAATTTAGCATTGATTGATCCTCACTATTTATGCTACAAAGACTGTAATTATAACCTTGGGTATGAAACTAATCCTGGCAGACCAGTCCCCTCCATGCTCTCCACCTGGCTGCTTTACAAAGTCTGTTTTGACAGTAAAGAGCTTTTCTTTGATTTCCTGCTCCCCAAAGTTCTCTCCGTCATGTTTCAGCCACACATAGCTTTCCAGTCTGTCTCCCTGATCACACCAATGTCGAAGAGGAGGAGGCATCTGATTGGTCAGTTGAGACATCCACATCAGGCCAAATACTGGGGATGTCTTACTTCGACTCTTTATTCCAAAATAAGCTTGAGGTCTGTTTAAAAAGAAATTTTTATTTATTATAATTTTTAGCTGCACACAGGTTCTAATACGATTAAAATTAAATAGAATATACTGACACTATTGTCATTTGTATTATTTTTGAGACGTAAAAAAAAGCCATTTTCTGGCCATCTTACTTCAAACATTGTGCGAATGAAATGTAATCCAACAAAAAAACATATGATCGTGCCAAGAGCATCTCTGCAAAGGTAGGGTTTGTTCATATTCGAGAAAAAAATTGCTTATGTAAACACTTAACAACAGGATTTATTTGTAAAGATAAGTGATTTTTAACTTGGAAAGTCTTATTGTTACTAACATACATATGAGAATAATATCTTTGAAGCTCTCCTGTTCATTATACTTACCGATATGTTCCCCAAAATCTCTCAGGATTAACAGAAGGTAGTGAGCCATTTGCAGGAATGATTGGATCAGAGTCCACTGGAGTGATTATAATGTCGCATAGATACTGCTGGAAACGGAAGTAGGTGATGAGCAGCGTCATAACAACCACAACAGCTGCCCCAGTGGCCTTTGCTAAAGGGTCAAGCTGACCCTTTGCGTATGGCCATTTTTCCTCATTTTTTTCATCCTTAGATTCTTCATATGTAGCCTTTTCATTTCCTCTCAAACGTCTTCTTAACCCTGGTTTTGACATGGCAATTTGACTCTTTATATAAGTATGTATCTGAGAAAAGATTTAAAAAAGGGATGTAGCTCAAACAATTGTTATAAGAAGAAACTATTAAAGCATGGTGACAAATAATGCATCATTTATATTTTATTCAATATATCACATGATATGAATAGAGTTACCCTTTTTTCAATCCAATCTAATGATAAAAAACTGTCCAGTTATCAATTTTCAGTTGACATAAATTATATATTGAGAGCGAGAGAGACAGCGTCAGAGAGACAGACAGAGAAAAAGAGACAACCATACACACAGAAAAGTACACATTTAACTGAAAAGTAATCGACTATTTTAATTGAATGATTTATATCTGATAAGTTTGTTCTATCCTAGACTTCTGTCTACTGTGAAATGGAAGTCAGGGATAATTGTAATGATCATTTGAAAACAGACAGGAGAATTCTGAAATGTGTTATTCTCTAAAGCTCCACATTCACTGCATAATTCAAGTCAAGCGGCTCCAACTTGTCAGGGCAAGAGGTTCCATGGCCTATGCGGTATTACTTGCCTCTGGGACTAGTGCTGATCTGAAACTGGTTGCATACAACAGGAAAACCCTCTTATATACCTCCAGTGGAACAGGTACCCCAGAACAAGGGGTTGGACCCGTTCCAGTAACAATAGCCTCTTGGCCAAGGCTAGACATAAGAGACTATTCCATGCTATCAAGTAAGAAATGTCTTGCATTCTTCTGCCGATAATCAAAATACAATCTAGGAAAGGATCAATTTCTATGCTTGGGGGTGCTGTAGTAAAAAAATGCTGATTAAACAATGTAAAATAAATAATATCATTTTTAAAGAATAGTGTTAGAAACTTAGATTAAATGTATACTCAATAGAGGTTTAAAAATAATTCACTTTAAAAATGTTTAAATGAAAAGTTTTTTTACCCTAACTAGCTTAGATTTTGTTAATTACTTCGACTGCAATGCAATCTCTAAACTAAATACATTAGAGAGAGAGAGAGAGAGAGAGAGAGAGAGAGAGAGAGAGAGAGAGAGAGCAGATTTAGATTGGATGGTTACTGATGTTGATGGCAAATCATAACCGACATTTCCCTTGTGAATGATTGTTATATACATTGCCTTGCCAACATAACATTTTCTTTTGATAATGTGTATACAATTTTGTAGAACATTAATTTTTACTATTTAAAACGTATACTGTAAATAATTGTATAGTGTAATTATAATTCAAGGTAATTTTTCATTTCTTTAGAGCAACACAATTTTTTTTCAAAAGGGTGAAATAAATATCCAGACAAAGAAAAATGTACACCCTGAGAGCGGCTAGTCATATAGAAAGTATTATTAGATAGGTTATCACAAGGCCTATTGGTCCAATTCAGAGAGAATCTAAATGTTAGATCTAGATATATTTATATAGAAATCTAAATAGGTTACTGATTACTCACTGCTGTCCCGCCTCTGTTAATTCGATATAGAGGGCAAGGTGGTGGAATGGATATAAAAACCCTGTACGAGTTAAAAATAATTTTAAAGAAAATGAACAAATCTTGTTCAATTTACTTTTGTTTTAGGCCTATCACTGTGATGCAGCAAGTTATGTTACTGGAGGCACTTAATATTTTGTCTGAAATCAAATAAGTCCTTAGGTTAGTCAATATCAATCCAACTACTCTATACGAATATGGACGTCATGTAACAAAGACGGGACCGCCTAAGAAGTACCCTAGATTAGAGGCCGTTACAAGAACAATTTCTTGTTAGCTTACGACCGTTACAAGTACAATTTCGTGTTAGCTTACGACTCGTCGTCAGGCTTATTCTCATATTGTGACGCGACGTAAGCTACCACGACGTTGTACTTACTTCCCCTGGAATCTTGATCTAATTCTAGAATCTAGAATCTAAATCTAGATATCATTTGAAATAAAAAGTCTAGATCTAGATATTTAGACTTAGTAGGCTAGATCTAGATTAGGTTCTAGATCTAGATTTTGGCACTCCTTGAGTTTTGTGGTCCCTAGCCAGTGGGTGATCAAATGGGTGGGCGGCCAAACTTCTTTTCTATTAAAATTGATTAAAATACACGCCAGCTGTACTCCCTGTCTTTTTGTTATTTTTTATTGTATTGGCATGTTTTGTTTGACTCAAAAAGACAGGACGTGGTTGGTTGTATTCAGTTGTTTATTTGAATACTGGTAGAATGCGGGCAGGGAAGGGGAGTGGGGACAACATACACTTGTAAGGACATAAGAATTAGGCCAGATTGATCTGTTAAAAGCAATTGAAACTTTAGATCTCTACCTTTGTCTCTCACACTCGCTTGCTCTGTATGTATGTCTCTCTTTATCTCTCTCTTCTCTCTTCACAGTTTGACTGACTCCCATGTAATCGAATCCTACACACCCACCCCTCAAATCCCGCCCACCAAGCCATTTGATCGCCCACAGGTTAGGGACCACAAAACTCAAGGAGTGCCTATTTCTATATCTAAAAACTTTATCTAGAGAAACTATCAGTGCCGCTAGATCTAAATCTAGATTTTAGTCTAGACCTGTAAACCCTGTGTTCCTGTGCATAAACCGGCTTCCCTCTCAGCTATGACTCCGGTCAGGTTCAGTAGCTATCAAAAACTAGCTATATATATGACTGTTGATGTCGTGTCGACAGTTTCAGCTGAAGCTCGATCTAGTTTCGATATGAGCTTCTATCCTAGAAAATCTCACCTAGATTTAGTAGAAAAGATTTCCACACAAAAATTTTAAAGAGTTAATTCCCTTGAACTTGACATAAGCCTATTAGTCAAAGAACGTTGTTAATCTCGCAGGCTATGTGATTAGCGCGGCGCGCTATTCTCGCATACAACCTCTAAATATAGTAGCAACGTCACTCTTCTTTCCGGTGTTTCAAAACTGCTCGGTACATGTGTCTGTGATCAGAAATGTTTGTGGGATGTGTTCCTGTGGTATTCCTACCACTGCTGTGCTGCTGCAAGTACATGTACCTGTATTACATGTTTGCCTTTTCTACTACTAGAACTACTACCACTACTGCTACTACTTCTACTACTACAGTACTACTACTTATTACCCACATGTACTAGTACTCTCTGAGTAAAGTACTAGTAGTGCTGATGCTGCTAAACTACTTTTGTCGTACTTCTTAAATTTTTAAAACTAGAACTGATAATACGACAGAAAATACAAAATAATGACTATTACTGTGTTAGTAACGAAATATACAAAAATGTTAAGTAAGCTCAGTACTACAAATGTGTGTCCTCTCCATTTGCAATCACATAAGCAACTAGTTGTGTGCAAGTCACCCAAATTGAGATGACAGAATGTACATGTAATTCTAAATACAATATTGACCCAAGTGCATAGACATTGACAAAACAGGTTGGAATTCTAATGTATACCCCAGTGTAGAAATTGAGTTGACACCAAGTAGGCCTTAATCGCAGTGACAAAGACAATCTTAACTATTTTAGATCCCTCAAGCACTAAACTAATTTAATACTTCTTTAGTAGAGTCAGGCTAAATTCAACTATGTGCGACCAAAGAAAATAGCTATAATTGTCCATAACATTAACAATGTCAACATACATTTCAACTATATCCCTTCAAATTGCTTTATGTCCAAATCAGTTGGAGTTAAAGCAGCAACACTACTGAAGCGGTTGACAAAGACATTATCCAACATAATAATGTGAAATAAATAGGGATAATTACAGAACTGATCGCGCGCAGATGGTGAATTAGGTATTATGACTGCATCTAGTGGCCCCGTCCGCCAACGCCAATGGAAATCAGACTTCCTTTTGCAAATCCCGACTCATTACATGTAAAAATTACAGGTACAATTTATATGCAGTAAAATATCCATATAAATGACTCAGCCAGTTGTATCTAGTGGCGAGTTTGAGAAGAGGAAAAAAAACATGATGCATGCACGTATTGTATGGAGAATGCGTGTAACTGTAAGCCTACTTGAAAATACCCCAGGCTTTATTTTGCACGACAGTCTCTTCATATAAAATGTATATGTATCAAGATAGGACTCCATCAAGATAAACCCGAGCCAGTAAAAACACACGCACTTCCACGCACACCGTCTGTATGGTCTACTCTCACTATGGAAGATACGCCTACCCCTACCCCTTCTCTCTCTCTCTCTCTCTCTCTCTCTCTCTCTCTCTCTCTCTCTCTCTCTCTCTCCCTCTCTTTCTTTCTCTTACTGGTTCTTAGTCTTACTCACAGCAATGTGGATTTATAATGGAGTTGTATTTTTTTAATAGATCTAGCCTAAAACAATTTCCCTTCTCTCTCCAGGATTGCCTTCTTATTCATAAAGTTTTTCCAGACTAAATTAAATTTCATTTTTTAGTATGTTTTGTAGGCAGTGAATCATACTGAATGTCTAGTCTAAGTCCCGGTTTTCCTATCCAAATCTTTCTGTGGACATTCATCACTTTTCTCCTTGGGATTGGATCCTTAGCCTACTTGCTAGTTGCTACCCGCTCACAGGATGTCCTAATAGCGCCGAGTGCTGATCACAAAGACTGCCCAAATAGCACCAGGTACTAATCTCACAGACTGCCCGAATAGTGCGGGGCGCTATTCTCTCAGTATGCGTCAATAGCGCCGCACGCTATTCTCGCAGGTTGCGTGATTAACAACGCCCTTAGTCTTTTCAAAGGGAAAAAAAAACAATAAGATAACAATGCCAATTTGGCTTTCAAAACCAAACGTGCACGCATCTGTTATAAAACATGCTTTTTTTCTCATGCTAGCTAAGGCCCGCCAGTGTAGTTGTAGTTGTGGTTGAGTAAGTTTAACGTCTAACAACAGCACTATATATGCTATTTTGTAGACGGGCCCCAAAACTGACGTCTGACAATTTTATGTGTTGCCACAAACAGACAGGGCGGGGATGTCCAAGACACATGTCTGGTCACTGACACCGACCCAACCAGTAGGGAACGCAACCGCCAGGATCTTTTGCGTTGGAAGCCGATGTTCTACCCCAGGGCTACCGCACCCCCATGGCCCACCAGCAGGGGTTTACATTACCATATATATATACCCCATTATATATATACACACATATATAAAATGTTTATGTTTGTGAATTGTTATTCGAAAGTTATTGTTTTTCCACAATGTGTTGTTCTGATTGTATCAAATTTCGTGGTCTCAAACATTCTCACAATTCACATTTATTCCCATTGTATAGCCTTAGGTTGTTGTCTTACATTTTTGATTGATTTGGAACCACACGGAGCTCTGTATCTCATTCAAATTCATATACAACAAGCAGTCGCTCGAATTTGGTCTGCATGATGTCGGTGGCGCCATAAAGCTCAACCATTAGCGCTCCGGACTGATGAGCAGTAGGTCCGAGGTTTGAGTCTAAGCTAAATTTCTTGTTTCCGCATATCTTTTCGGGACATCTGTTTATGTCGCATATTGTCTCTTCGTGCCCCATTTTAATGCTCTGAGAGGGATCGTTGTGCTCGTATTTTGTTGTGCCTGTGTGTCTGTCTACAGTTTTTATTCTTATATCTCTCTATATCTCTCTTCTCTCTCTCTCTCTCTCTCTCTCTCTCTCTCTCTCCTAATTATCACATCAGTTAATATAATACATTCTCATACAGACACCATCAGAGTATGTGCATATAAATTACAGGACACTTCACGGGGGCAGGAGTATGATTTTTTTGTGGGAAACATTCTTATCTAGTCTACTCATAGCCATATCGCCGTCTTCAACTCTAACGACAGTTGGTAAGTTCCGCGAAATAATAAACACTCTCATTCTGAATCAGATACACTTAGATCCAACTAGTCGTATTGATAAAGGTAAGTTGGCTACATCAATGAATGCGTGTGAAACATTTTGAACATTTTTTAGGAATCTAATGCGAAAAATATCGTTAATTTATGACACAGAAGGCGATAGATTAAACGATTAGAACAAACGTCATTGTGTAAATTACTCTTTACCGATACATTTTTCCCCCGTGGTTGTCGGTACCAGAAAAAAAGTATAAAATTAGGTTAAGATAACTACAACTCTTTTCGATTAAGCATCACGTAAACATTGAACTATACTTTATTTATCATATATGTCGACACTCTGGAACGGACACTGTTCAAAGAGAAATATATTCAGTGACATAAGAATTTACCTAGGCCTACATGATTGTAGAGATTGTCGCTATTATGTGAGGACCAACTCTTTTTCACTTAGCCTAGTTGACTGTAGTGGTTTCTACTGAAGACGGGACACCTAGGTAAGTGGTGGTTACCGTCCACAAAATATTTCACCCACTTATGATTCTTTTAGGAAACATAAGGACTGAAAACTTTAGTCACACTATAAATGGTGCTTACACCATGAAATGTACCTAAAGGAAAAGAAAGCTGAATATACGGAGAGCGGTGGTCTAATGCTTCGTGCCTTCCAATCGGAAAGTCGCAGGTTTATTCCGCCCAAAGGCGGTTATTATGGTTGAAATTTTACATTAGGCTACACGATTCCAAACAAAGGCGCTTATTATGGTTGAAATTTTATATTAGGCTACAGGGATATATACATTTCTAGGCTGTGTGGTGTGGAGGAGAGTAGTAAAACTAAATGGTTTTTGAAAGTGATGAAATCGACCACCCCTAAACACGGATATGAAACGGTAGAGGATATGTATAGGTCAAACACGTAAAGGTTTCGTAAACAAGTTTTGTAATATTTTACTTTGGCCTGTTCACTTCTTAATTTCCTGGCTGCTAAAAATTCTGCTTCCGTCTTCCGAATAGGGTCAGATTGAATGGCAAATATCGAAGTGTGACCTACGGACGACTTTCATTTCTCTTTGGCAATCCACATTGTAGGGCTGAACACCCCTAGCGCAGTTCTTCACAGCTATCGAAGGTACAGTCGGCATGTTTTTTTGTTTGTTATAAGTTTAAATTTGATTTGAAATAACTGCCGTGAAACTTATGAAGTTCAGAACATCTAAACGAGGCGGTTTCATAGAGATCTAGACTAGATCTAGACTTCTAGATTTCTAGATCTAGATTCTAGATCTAGATCTAGATCTAGATCTAGATCTAAGCTCACCGTTTGAAATGACAACCCACACTGAAGACTAGATCTAGATTAGATCCAGAACAAAGTCAAAAGGACAGTGAGCCTGGATCCAGAAATTAGACCCTAGGCCATACCTAGATCTGTTTAAAGATCTTTATTAAACTATCAACTAATTAATCCAGTCTCCAGATTCACAGATCTATTCCCAAGATTTGTTCAGGCCTAGAGTGGAATTATCACACCACATACATGTCTTAAAATAGCACTAGATAGCTCAGTGACGTCACATCACGCCATAACTTGAATGTTACTGCAGAGAGGAAAAGGGGAGCTGATAGCCGTGCATCACGGCTTAAAGGCAACTTCAAAACATTGAAATTGTTGTTACGGCTAAGCAGTCAATCGCATCGGGTACATTTATTTTTTGCTTTTATTATTTAGCAGTGAATCGAATGCTTCCACCTGTTGCTACTGACTGCGTATGTTATGGTACAAGTTGCTCACATGATAATATTGGTACTCCTTGAGTTTCATGGTCCCTAGCCTGTGGGCGATCAAATGGGCGGCCGGTCGGAATTCGATTATTAAAATTGAATTAAATGCCTGCCAGCCATACTCCTTGAATTTTATTTTATTTTTAACTGTCTTTTATTGTGTTGTCATGATTTGTTTTTTCAAAAAGACAAAAGGAGAAAAAAAATCGATTTAATTGTATTCAATTGTTTGTTTGAACACGGGTACAATATGGGCGGGAAGGGGATGGGAACAAACATACAGATACACAAGCACATAAATAAACTTGATATGTTAAGCAATTAAAACTATCTCTGTCTCCCACTGGCCCCTCGAATTCCACCCACAGGTTAGGGACCACAAAACTCAAGGAGTGCCATAATATTGATAATGGGGATGATAATAATATTAGCCTATTATTATTTCTATAAGCTATATGTTCATGAAACTAGATCTATACCATATTTCTATTGTGCTGAGAAGTTAGTTGATATCACTATCTTTTTGTTTCTGCTTTTTATTAATCGTTTTATTACTAATCTTGTGAGAGGAATAAATGAGCTCAAAGAGTCGCCGGTTTAAGTTGTGTATGAGGAAAGGGGAAATTTGTAGATACATTGGTGGGTGTGTGATAGGCTCAAAAGTGTTATAAATGGTATATAACATTGGCAGTGAGGGACAGGAGGATTCAAAAATGCATATATAACAAACTATCGAAAATTAACAAGGTAGATTGTTGATCAGATTGATGATAAAGCCAACACACTCACTACCATCACTAGACCATCAGAAATAGACAACCATGTCTGACATTCAATGCCCAGCACCGAATTGCACCACCACTTGGCCTTCAACCACAGTACCGGAGGTCCTCCTCAAGCTCATCGACCTCCACGAGAGGACGGCCCACCCGACTTCACTCCTCACAACGGCACCATCCACTTCTATTCCCTTTTATTTCTCCATTATCTTTCTTTTCAGCCTTTGAATTCATTCTTCCTCCAAAGACTTTAAGGGGGGCGTAGAGAATTATCATTTATGTATGAATCCTGTTCGTCCTATCATTGTCATGTCACTAAATGTATTTCATTTCTCATCTGTTTTAGTGATGGCTTTATCATTGTTTGAAGTTCAATAAAGACCACTGAAAACAAATACCCAAAGTTATTTACTATTGAGATACTTGTGTGTTGTTTTGGATTGACATTATTTTAAAATTGTCATTTTTGTTTCAAGTACAGTCTTTGTGAAGTCGGTATTAGTTTAAGCATGGCATAATTTACCATTTCAGACCGAAATGGCAGCTGTCCCACCAGGTGATGTAGAAAAAGGCAAGAAGCTCTTTGTGCAAAGATGTTCCCAGTGCCATACTGTTGAGGCCGGAGGCAAGCACAAAACGGGACCTAACCTTCATGGTCTTTTTGGCCGTAAGACTGGCCAGGCTCCTGGATTTTCTTACACCAATGCTAATAAATCCAAAGGTTTGATTTGAACATTTCTTTAAATTGCAAATTATTTTGATGGTTATAATTAGATATAAGCATACTAGTTTTCTTCTTTTTTCTTTTTGTGTTAATACTGTTATATCCTCTTCTCCTATCCCGTGGTAAGGCCCACCAGCTCTCACTATTGTTTTATCGTATTTTGATTGTATGATGTCCTCCCATCGTTTTCTTTGCCTTTCTCTTTCTTTTTTTGCAAAGTTCCATGGAGGATTGTTTGGGGGATTGCTAATTTAATTTGCCTGTACCATATTTTTAAGTGAACACATTTTTACTCAGATCAGGTCTTCATGCTGCCCTATACTGCTATAGCATTTACAAAAAATATCTGTTTATCATTTTTCTTTTTAAATTAACAGCTTTCAAGCACTTAATACAATAGTACAAATGGCCATTTACATTAATGAATTAATTACTTTTTATTCATGGATACAGCTTTTTAAAAAATGCAAAATTTTGTTTGCTATCTATCTTTGCCTTAGACATAAGGTAGAGCTAAAAAGATCTCTGTGGAGAGGGAGAAAATATGTTTAAATATTATACCTGGTAAAGCAGATTTTTGTGCCAAGAGAGAGTACCAGCAGAGAGAAAATTTAATTCACTGAGGTAATTCATTTTCAGTGATGCCAATTTTCCATAAATTTGTGTAATTTCGTTAAAAAAATATATCACCCGTCTCAGTTCGTCAAAGTCCTTCAAAGTTCTCCACCAGTCTTTGTGCAGCTGTGCAATTAGTAATTATTACTTATATGGAAACAGGAAAAACAATTTAACGGAAGTAGCTTACCGGAAAAAGTGACAGCGGCTGAGTATGCGTTGTTCACTCACAAAGTAACAAAATGTGACCATTCGATTTGAGTACAGAATATCGGTGATGTGAAATCTAATCTCGATCAAAGACTTCAGTTGGATTTATTTTGTGTGATTCAAAGTGCAACATCACATGCGTGAGTTCATACTTAGAATCTAGAAATAAAGTTTGGCCCGTGATGGAATTTGTTGATCGCATAGGTCCGCTGGACATTAAAGAAATTGATAAAGGTGTGAAAAACAAATTAAATTGGTATTGGTTAGATCTAGACATGCAAATAGTGATTTCTTATCGGATTGCTACCGTACATTAAAAAAAAAGCGCTGGTGTGGCTTACTGCATCACATGTAAAACTAGAATCAACCATGTTGATGTTTCAAATGGGGAAACAATATTTGCATAGACATGATGAGAAGAAAGATCACATCAGTGACCTAAAAGTAAAAGCCTTGAAAATCAGCCAGTCTTTGCCAATTACATGTACCTTATTTTGTTCCAGCTTAGTTATACAATGTGTAAATTCTCAATACAATTAAGCATTCAAATAGACTCTATTACATGTAATTTAATTTTTTTTAAGTACATTTTTTTTATTTTTCTTTAATGTACTTTTGACTTTAATTTGGAGTCTGTTTTAAGCTTTTTAATCTGATACGCAGTATCGGTACGCAAAAAGTTCAGTAAAAAAAACAGTTGGTATCACTGCAGTTTTTAAATGGCAGGTTCTTGACAGAGACAACTGTGCTACCAAAACCATCTTTGTGAAATAGGCCACTTAGACATTTGAAAATCCCAAAACCTTAATGTACGATGAACCAAATTATTTTTTAACCTTTATAGCCACGCGCAGGGGGCACGGTGGTCGTGGGGTAGAACACTGGCTTCCGGCGTAAAATATTCATGGTTCGAGCCCTGGCGATTTCGCTCCCTACTGGTTGGGTCGTTGTCGATTTCATGTCATCGGTTGAGACAGGAGTCATGGTATCCCTGTTCTGTCTCATGTGTGGTAGGACATAAAATTGTCAGACACAATATAGCCTATATAATATAGTGCTGATGTTTGGTGTTAAACCAACTCAACTCACCGCCACGTGTCGATGAAAAACACAGAGGCTGTGAACAATCTTGTTTTTTTTTTAATGGTGCCAATTATAAGATAAAATCCAAAAACTATTCCTCAATTTGATTTTCTGTGTTTGTTTCTCAACATAATAATTTATTGATTTTTGTGAAATTATTTCTGAACCATATGGTTTCCTTGCCAATCTATTCGTGGGTGAAAAACACCAGTATACTCCTAAATAAGTTTAGGCAATGGTAGTTCTCTCTCTCTCTCTCTCCTTCAAAGGTATAGTAGGCTATAAGCTGTTTACGTCCCTCCTGCTCTTCCTCCCTCCTCCTCCTGCTATTGTTCCTCTCGCCGATCCTCCGTTTCCTGATGCACCTCCTACTCTCATCCTCTTGTTCTAACTCTTCCTCCTCTCCTTCTGCCTATATATTGCTGACGTTGTATGTTAAAATAACTCTCCTCCTGCTGCATCAATATTGCACTACTTCATGTCATTCCTCTTCTTCTTTTTCCTCCTTTTTCTCTTCTTAGAAAGGTAGATAGATAGAGAATATGGAAAAATAGCATGGTGTAGAGGATGTCAAGGGTGGTAAAAACAATCCATGTCAGCTGTGATAGGTCTTGCCGGACATTATAAAAATTGTTTTAATTGTTCAGAGAAACAGATACATAGATAAAAATATAGATGAATAGACAGGTTTAAGTAAATGTACTTACAGCTAGATCGATAGATATAGATACATGTATTGCATAACTATTTTACACCATTCTCAATTTTTTTAAATTCTCATTTACTAGTTTTAGGGTCACTAAGTAAAAAACACCTATAAAAAAAGTATAACTGGTGGACTGTTGGAAAAAAAACAAATCTCCTGTGACCTTTTTTTTCTCTTTATTGGTCACCAGCTGATTTTCACCCATGGATGGCCATACATTATATTCTGTACTATGATAGTAATACAAATAACAAGTGGCGGTGAAGGTTAAACAAGTGCTTTTTTTCTTCTTCAGGTATCACCTGGGGCAAGGACACCCTCTTTGAGTACCTTGAGAACCCCAAAAAGTATATACCAGGAACAAAGATGGTTTTTGCTGGACTGAAGAAGCCACAGGAACGAGGACACCTTATAGCATATCTGGAATCTTCAACTAAATAAACGCTCCTTGGAAACTGATTTGATTAGGAATTTAACTTATGGGATGGGGATCAAACTGCATTGTTCTTAGGCAGTAGCAGTGTCTGGTTAATGAGTGTACAGCAGGTATTTGCCATTTTCATATGTTTTAACATTTCAATAATCAATGCAATGAAAAATGTGGTTCATTTTAATGAGCTGGATTATACAACACATGAGATTTATGTTCCTTACCTTAGCTTTGTTCCTCCAAGTGTAGTAATTTAAGGTCTGTTTGTCTTTTTGTAGATTTCAACATTGTTTCTTCAGAACACCAGAATATTTGTACCAGGTATTTTATTAAATTTGGATCTGGCATCTTCAAGTAAGATAAATACTTAAAATAGGCTGTAGGGGTTTACAGTAATAAAATACTGTTTTATATTGTCTTTGATTGAGATTTTTAAACTTGTTAATGGAAAAATTAGGCCTCTTGATTCCCTGTGGAACTAAGGTAGCAGAAACTCCCTTTCACCAAAACTCGGTTCTGGCAGGTCCTCTTCAACTCGGTCCATGTGGTACCAGCGGCTTTTATTTCGGCATCGGTGTTTGCTGCCAAGTTTGCATTAGGCAACCAGTTTAACGTTTTCGTTGGGGTGCCACTCCAGGGCCTCACTCTATCCCACAGCATTACTTCGTTTGAGACAACTGCAGGCCACCTAATGTGGGGGGTGTGGGTAGTTTGATATGGTAGAGAAACATCTTGCAATTAAATAAAATTGTAGCATCTTTAGAAGAATTTAGTTCTGTATACTACAAATAAACATGTATATTATTTTTCAAAGGCGTTATTTTTTCCTTTTGTTTAAATTGTATTATTATTATGTCTTGTTTCTTTGTGCCCTCAAAAGGTCTGTGAATTCTAGCCACTTAAATAACAGCACAAAAACTCATTCTGCTTTTAAACTATTACCGGTATCAGCTAATAGTAACAATTTCTAAAGTTTGAAAACGGTGTTAACTAAAGAGGTATAACTTAACTATAAACATAGCTTTTTTGTAACATGCTCTGTACGTGTTGCAAGTTAAGGAAGAAAAATGTATTGTGCATAGACCAGTGGAAACCTTGTATATCGGCAGTGGCGGCTCGTGCCTTAAAAAACAAGTCGGGCAAAGTCTGGGAAAGGGGGGCATCTGCTTCAGACGCAAAAGGTAAGGGTTCGAGCCTTGGCGATTTTGCTCCCTACTGGTTGGGTCGGTGTCAGTAAAATGTGACTGGGTGAGATGTGAGTCATGGTATTCCCGCCCTGTCTCGTGTGTAGCAGCACATAAAAATTAAAAATTGTCAGACGTCAATCTTGGGACTCGTCCACAATATAACCCATATGGTGCTGATGTTGGACGTCGAACTGGAATTAACTCACTGGCAAAGTTTCACTTTAAAAAAAAAGTACATGTATAATCAATAAGATTATCTTTTTCCGCGACTTGATTACAAAACAAAAGTAAGAATACAGGATTACACTAAAAGATTGTAGTGACTTTCTGCAGCAACACAGTTATTAATAACAATGATGATGATAATAATAATAATGTTACTTACTTATTTGAGAGAGCGGTGTTGATCATTTATATAGTAGCTCAGCATGACGAGTCTTAAAACCTATCAATCACTCTCTAATTTAAATACTGATAGTGATACTCGGCGATGAATTCCTGCTGCATTGTTTATTTACAGCCAGTGCAAGTAGATCTAGATATTTTTAGATCACAATGAAAAAAGCCAAATAATTAGTATTCTTGATACCGACAGCAATTACTGACAATGCAGTGCACAACTTCTCAATGCAACGATTCCACTCTCCAAAAAGTGAATGTGTATTTAGGCTAAGAACGGCTGAACCAGAGATTTTAGGCTAACACTGTCTGTTGGATTTTATGTGTGTGAAGAACTGTGGATAGACGGCAACCCAAATTTTCTTAGATGCCTGAAAATTACATCTTGGTCCATTCCTTTATGGCTTGTCTCACAAACAATTGGCCTATCTTCGGTCATAATGGTTGTATTGCCTGTTTAAACTAATGCTAAACTATATTTAATTCATCGCTGGTTTTAAATTTGTAGGTTAAAAACAATAAATATAATGATTATGTATCAATGGGGGACCTATGTGTACATGTTTAAATTAAACTACCAGAGATTTGCTCGAATCAATGCAGAGGCCTACAGTGATAACTTCAAGAAATATGAAAGGATTTGGTTCAAGATATCAATGTCAGCTGTGATAGGTCTTGCCGGACATTATAAAAATTGTTTTAATTGTTCAGAGAAACAGATACATAGATAAAAATATAGATGAATAGACAGGTTTAAGTAAATGTACTTACAGCTAGATCGATAGATATAGATACATGTATTGCATAACTATTTTACACCATTCTCAATTTTTTTAAATTCTCATTTACTAGTTTTAGGGTCACTAAGTAAAAAACACCTATAAAAAAAGTATAACTGGTGGACTGTTGGAAAAAAAACAAATCTCCTGTGACCTTTTTTTTCTCTTTATTGGTCACCAGCTGATTTTCACCCATGGATGGCCATACATTATATTCTGTACTATGATAGTAATACAAATAACAAGTGGCGGTGAAGGTTAAACAAGTGCTTTTTTTCTTCTTCAGGTATCACCTGGGGCAAGGACACCCTCTTTGAGTACCTTGAGAACCCCAAAAAGTATATACCAGGAACAAAGATGGTTTTTGCTGGACTGAAGAAGCCACAGGAACGAGGACACCTTATAGCATATCTGGAATCTTCAACTAAATAAACGCTCCTTGGAAACTGATTTGATTAGGAATTTAACTTATGGGATGGGGATCAAACTGCATTGTTCTTAGGCAGTAGCAGTGTCTGGTTAATGAGTGTACAGCAGGTATTTGCCATTTTCATATGTTTTAACATTTCAATAATCAATGCAATGAAAAATGTGGTTCATTTTAATGAGCTGGATTATACAACACATGAGATTTATGTTCCTTACCTTAGCTTTGTTCCTCCAAGTGTAGTAATTTAAGGTCTGTTTGTCTTTTTGTAGATTTCAACATTGTTTCTTCAGAACACCAGAATATTTGTACCAGGTATTTTATTAAATTTGGATCTGGCATCTTCAAGTAAGATAAATACTTAAAATAGGCTGTAGGGGTTTACAGTAATAAAATACTGTTTTATATTGTCTTTGATTGAGATTTTTAAACTTGTTAATGGAAAAATTAGGCCTCTTGATTCCCTGTGGAACTAAGGTAGCAGAAACTCCCTTTCACCAAAACTCGGTTCTGGCAGGTCCTCTTCAACTCGGTCCATGTGGTACCAGCGGCTTTTATTTCGGCATCGGTGTTTGCTTGAAAGCTGGCAACACCGCCATTTCTGGAAAAGAAATGTCTGTTACAATGTGCCTTTTAACCGTCATTGCTTGCACAACTAGCACTAGTAGTAGTACTTCAGTAGCAGTTAACTGGCAATTTCCGAGAGAACACCTCATTTACCGAGGCGTATTTTTAAAAGTGAATATTATTCGCTGTTACTTTAGAAAATGCTCTCCGCCGCTTAAAGCAAAAGAATGTAGTTTTTGATTAACATAAACTGCGGTTAATTGCGCAACTATAACCCAAGTGAAAAAAGGAATTTACTCAATTTTGCGATCATGGGCAAAAGAAGAAAGAACACCGTTTATCAACATGTGATGTGTTTCGTTGTTTATTGAATTTGCATAATGCAGTATATGTATTGGCTGTTCGGCACAGCAGTAGATCTCATCCGGGTTACCTTCTTAAACCTCTAGCTTATCTGATCGACATTGTTTATTCTTCCGAATAAAACCGATCTGCCCATCTTCATCCATTTCAAATTGATTCTGCTAGGGTGTGTTTGATCTGACTCAGATCTATTGGCTATACATATAATGTAGTATGACCGAACCTTGGTCAAACCGTTAAAGCTAAATCAAACCCAGATTTCCCCTGTATGTGAATCAAGTTCACATAATCTTTTCTTACTACCAGCATTTTATACTTGGTCACATCATGTAACCCGTTTAAGAGATTTTTTTAGTTTTTGATTAACAAAACTGAATCAAACTTATTTTCCTATAGTATTATGAAAACTTTTTTATTTGCTTGTAGTAAAAATATAAAAAAAACTTTAACTGTACTGTTTTTAAGGCAGTTTACACAAAATTGAGGAGGTTCTCAAAATATCTCTAATACTAAACCTCTTTACAGGCCTCAGACCTGACCACCCATTATAAAACAGAGTTCTGGGCTGGTGTGATTTGGTAAAAGTTAGGGATGTTAGGATTTGTCAAAAGTCTGCCATAAGTATAACTGACAAACAAAAAAAATGTGCATCCTTATTTTTGCAAAATTTTACATGAAAAGGTATTGATAGTAAAGCATTAATACACTGACTGCAGTTTCCAAATCAGTAAAGGTTGTCATATTTTAAAAGTTCAAGTTTAATGTGAAAAAAGATCAATCCCAATACTGCATTAGAAGCTACCCAGCAAAAGTAAAGAAACTTGGCAATAGTAAATTTATACATTTAGTTCTGAAATTATTTTCTAAAACATGTAGTAAAATGCCACAACTTGTCATATACCAAAAGCAAAATAATTGATGTTTGAAATGTCTGAAAAATTTTTATTTCCTCCAACAACAAAAATACATACATGTACATATTTATACAGCAATGCATACCTACAACAGCACCCGCTGCAGCCGGACCATCGCTACAAAGGGACATTTCAAGAATCCCCGTTTTGTTACTTTTAGTACTATATCTGTCCCCACAAGTTGAGTTGGTTTAACGTCCAACGTCAGCATTATGTAGGCTATATTGTGGACAGGCTCCAAGACTGACGTCTGACAATTTCATGTGCTGTCAAACAAGACAGAGCAGGGATACCAATTTTACCATGAGTCCTGTTTTAGTCGATTAAACCGTCACAACAAGTAGGAGGCGAAATCGCCAGGGCTCGAAATACGGAACATTGAGGACGCAAAATTCCAGATTGTAAAGAATCTAAACAAAAAATCTTCAAAAATTAAATTAAAAACCTTAACATAGCATGATTTGCGTCAGAGGTTCAACTTCACAATCCACAATGAAAACACAAAATAGTTATGAATGAGGCTAGTTGTAATGTATACAATGTACATGTTTACAAAACATTTGACAGTCATATATTTTCACTAGAGTAAAATAAAGCTCCCTCAACTTCATCTCTCTCTCTATCGATCATTCGATAGGATATTTCTCTTCTATCTTTCTTTCTCTCTATCACTCCTCCCGATCATTCCCTCCCTTTTTAACTCTTCTCAGGTTACTTTTCTTTCTGTCCTGGCTATTCTCTCGATCCCCTTTTTTGCTTGTCTTTTTTTCTCTTTACTTTTTTCTACCCTCCTCTCTCTCTCGTCTTTATTTCCTCGGTATTTCACTTTCTCTCTCTCTTGTCTTGCTCAGCTTCTTTCCTCTCTTGCAACCACCAATTTTTCTTCTTCTTCCCCCCATACCTCTCTGCTTTCTTCTCTCTCTCTCTCTCTCTCTCTCTCTCTCTCTCTCTCTCTCTCTCTCTCCTGCTTTTCCTCTTCTTTCTCTCTGGGGTTCAAATGGCAAAAAAATGCCGGAACAGCTATATAAAACCTATTACTTGTGCTTGGGTTTAACAGGACATGGAATGGGTGAACTTGGATACAGCAGGTTACAGGTAGTTACTTTGAGACTAATTAAAATTTCGCTACAAAGACTGGCAATTATCAAAGAATTATAGTTATCACACAACTGATAGTTGCATGATGAGTGTGTAGATGGGAGAGGAAAAATCATAGGCACCTGTCGTGGAAGTTGTGATTGGCTCAACATCATCTATGACTTATGTACATGTATACAGATCGAGGCATTATAACTATTTGCAATGCTGATCTGTCCATGGCTTCAACAAACCTTGCATGCGTGCACTGTAATATCAGCTGTTTTTATTCTCTTATCAGTCATTTGCCAGTTGCTTGAAATTTACACCCAAAAAAGAAAAAAAAGTAGGGTACAAAAATCGCCGGATTGTGTAAGTCATTATCTGAGACTTTGAGGAAATAAGAAATCAAAATACAATGTTACTTTATGCACACATAATGTAAGAAGAGGTTAAAAGTACACAAATATGTTTGTGGTCACAAGAAATAAGTTCCACAAGTTGAAACATACAAGTAACTTCTTATTTATCATCCTCTTTCTCATCATCACTACTTCCAGCAAAAGCTGCTGACTGTTGCAAGGAGTTTCTTCCACTGAAAGAGAATGCAACACGTTCTCTTGTGGGCGCAGCAGGCTTCTTGCTGATGACACTGGGTTCCATTCGTGATTTTGAATGATGCTGGGATGAGTGTTGGATCCTTTTGTCACCTACTTGACTATGCGCTCCAGAAGCTGAGGATGATCTGTCACTGTGTGTTGGCTTTTTCTAAAACAAAAGTTTGTGATGACATAAGATTAGTTGGAATGGCTTACATCATAACCATTTAACCCAAAAAATAATCCAAATTTAAAAAATGGTAACACCCTTAATCACATCAAACTTTAAATTTAATCCTTTAACAATTTATGAAAAAAATTTTTTTTAAAGTATGTAAAGCTGTATGTTTTGAGAACAAAATACATTGCCCCTGCATATGAAATTTAGAAACTATGGTACAAGACACGTCTGCACATTTATTTAATTATCTTTTTTAACAATTTATATTGGTTCTTAAACTAGCTTTTTGTTGGGTGGGCATTATTGGTCCGATAGTTCTCAAATTTGAAATAATGAAATAAATTTAGCAGGATGATTCAATTAAAAAAACAACACCCAAGCCTGTCATATTGCTGTTAGGGGTAAAAGGGACATTTTTAGTTGCGCCTCAATATGATTGCTTTCTCATCTAGATTTGGCCTAATCTCTTGGTTGAATCCATCCTCTTTTTTAAATCAAGATACTTAAAATTGTAGATTGGAATCATTTGAAATCAAATTTTTGTAGGCCCTACTAGTCTAAATGAAGTTTCATGGTGAATTGTAATTTTTTTTTTTTTTTCTTGCATTTGCTGTAAAGCTCTTATGAATTTTTGTTAAGAAATGAAAAGCTAATTTCTTTTGTAAATAAATTACATTAAACTATTTGAAACTGTTACTACATACCTCAGGTGCAGACTGAGCTCCAAAAAAAGTTTCAGCCAGCTCTGGGTTGGAAAGCAAGGCTTGGAGTGTTGCCTGTGTATCCGTTGATGTCAAAGAGCTTGTCTGAAAACAAAGCGCAGATGACCATTTGGTTATAGAGAAATCATTTATTTCCATCGCTATAGTGCACTTTATAAGGAAAAAAATACAACAACCTTCCTCGTTATACGTTATCATACATATAAACAGTATGTTTATAACAAATTATTACCTTTATTATTTAACTTCATATATAAACCAATGTGTTCAAACCATGTCATTTAATTACTGTTACTGTGGTCTCTATTTTTTTTCAACATCTCGAATGACGAAAAATGTTCGAATAACAGGTTTTTATATCCCCATATTTTTCTTTTTGTTCCCCACAATTTATTTTGGAAATAACGGACAAAATCCCTGCTAATAACGAGAAATTTGAGAACGGATAGATCTGCTCTCAGCCCAACATAAATGCCAAAAACATCTCATTCCATCCCCTAAACGTGATTCTTTCAATAATAATCATTGTGTTAAAGAGTTATAAAGAGAAAAAGAAAGAAATCTGTTTTTATTATCAAATGTTACTTTATAGATTTATACATGTACATGTGGTTTTCATACCATTTTAAGTAGCATATCTGCTATACGCTCTGCCTGTGCATCCTCACTATCATCAATGTTAGGGGGCTCCTGGAACAAAATTAGAGCATAAAAACACATTTTGACTGAAATTTCTAAAAAATGTTTTTTTTTTAAATTACCTCTTCCCTTTTCTGAGAATCACATTTTACGATCATTACTTTCTGATCTTCATTTTATTTTCTTGTAATACAATCTGTTGCTTAAAAAAAAAAAAAAGCACTGCTCAGCATCAATTCCAGCGATACCATTAATTATTATATAAGCTATGAAGTAGAAACCTCAAAAAATGCATATTTTTCTTAGAATTTATTTTTTTCAAGATTTCAAAAGATGCAAAAAATATCATTCATAGGTAACGCATTTAAGGCTGGAATATTCAGAATGCTAAAACCATAACTCTTGAAACACTACAAATACATGTATATGAAGTTCAAAGATTAGTTAAGCCTACATGTGTCCTTTAAAAAGAGATAATTCACTTATCTGATAATAATCTGTACAGCAAATCCTAATATTATTGGATTTAATTTTTATTATCATCAGTATGAATATATCTTTATTAAAGCAAGCTACATTGTCCCCTTCCCCTTGTCTGCCTGAGGAATAGGTAAACTATATAAGATCCACAGTGTGGGTTACCTTATGTAAGCTACCACTAGCTTATATAAGCACTTCCTATAAACATCAATAACAACAAAAAAATTTAATCAATAGGCCGCTACAACTACGAGACCTGGGGGTTCAATTGATAGGAAGAGAAGCTCAATGTGTATAACAGAAACAGCTGAAAAAGATATCAAGCATTCCATATCCTACTAAAAAAAAATTAAAAATCTCTTTATAACACCTGCCAAGAAAAAAACGTATCAATGCAGATTCTATGGGCTCTCTGGAGCCTCTTTGGTCACACCAATCTTTTTTAATTTGAATTTGTTTTTACCTCAAAACGCATAATAGATGGTATATCTTTTTTATTTTATTTACCTTAATGTCTGACCAATACATAAATTAAAATAAAAGTTAAATTATTGCGAATTACCTGGCATGAACCACGCTGGTGAGGCACCCTTTCTCTTTCATTGGATATTTTAGCACTATCTCTTTGCATAGGTGGTTTAGTACTTGTTGTTTCCTGATAAGTTGGAACTCTTGATCTATCAATTGAAGGCGGAGGTTTGTGGTACTCAAAACGTTTTGGCTCTTCTAATCTTGATCTATCAATTGAAGGGGGAGGCTTGTGCTCAAATCGTTTAGGTTCTTCTCTCCTTTCTAAAATTTCTTTAGACCTTGATTCAATGTTTTTAAAAAGGTCTGTTTTCACAGGTTCAGCATGTTGAAGCCCTTTTCTTTCTGGATTGTATAATACAATAGGATTGTCTGCTGTTCCTCTAGCATGAGACCTTTCCTCGGGGCCTCTTTGATCCCTTCTTTTTTCTACTGGTGGTCCTCCTGGATCCCTTTTTCTCCCCAAAGGTGAAATTCTTTGCCGAGATTGATATCCTAACCTTGATCTATCAGGACTACGAGAGAATCTTTTGACTGGACTTCTACTTCTTGAGCGACGGCTGTATCGTTGGGCACCATGATCATCCCTGAGAGATGGCTGTTGATAGGACTTAGGTAATTCACGGTTTGAGGTGTTCTTTGGATTCAATCCTCTGTCACTCTGTTTCATTGGACTTTTACTGGGGGAGGATGATGATGAAGAGGAAGAGCTTGAGGATGAAGAACTTCTTCCGCGTCTTTTATCAGAGTCAGCTTTCCTATCAACTCCAGGTATTGGTGGACTTTGCGCTCCTTTTCTCAAATTCCTTAGCTTTCTTTTATTCTCTGGAATATCCAGATACGGTTTGGAGAATGGAAGAGTTCTCTCTGCCACTGCTTTTGTTTTAGGTTGAGGTGACCTCTCTGGAGAAGTGTATGTATTACTAAGAGCAGCAAGACTGTTTAGGCCTCTATCTTTTTCCTTGCCAAGAATGGATTTGATATCATCCTCCCAATCATCTGCTTTCCTCTTGTGTGAAGGTGGTGGTCTTTTTTCATTCATGGCAGTACCATGACTGTAATCAATCACAACTGGTTTCTGCACAGCGTCACGTTTTAGAACTCTCTTTAGGGGATCAGGGTCTAAATAAGGCTCTGTTCTAGATGCCAACCTTGTGCTTGAACTATATTCTTGCCTAGCTCTCTTAAGTGCATCCAGACGTCGAACAGGGTCTGGGTCTAAATGAGGGGCTGGTGGAGTGATTTCTCGTGAAGGGTACATTGGGTTTATAGGTGGCACTACAGGTGGTGGTGGAGGGGGGAAATTCCGACGGTCATTGAAATGATCATCAAAGTGGCGACCATAACGGATGTAAGGTGGGTATGGTCCGGAGTAATCATACATATCATCATCAGGATAGTCATGCCTTCGGCGTGGGTGTGGCTCCATGTCAGGATGTGGATCAGGAAAAGGATGGCGTGAGTTACCTCTTTGTTGAAATGCGGGTGGACCAGAATACTGGCCTCTTCTTTGATGGAATCCATATCTCCTTGGACCATCTACAGCTAATTGGAGGAAGAATTGTCAGATATAATCTTTAAATGATTCTCAGTTGAGATAGTTATGACAAAAAATCCTCCACCCCACCCCAGTCCTCATAACATACATTCATTATTATTATTATTATTATTATTATTATTATTATTATTATTATTTTTATCATTATCACAATCACCAAACACCATCATCACCATTATCATCCTCATCATCATCACCATCTTCGTCCTTGTCGTCGTCTTCATCGCAATCATAAAAATAATAGTTATCATCATCATCATCATAACCACCACCACCACCGTCATCCCCATATGATGATGATATTGATGATAATAATAATAATAATAATAATAATAATAATAATAATAATAATAATAATAATAACAATAATAATATGTCCGGTTACCAAACAAATAGCCACTTCCTTATTGCGAATAGCATAATTTGGTCACAAACATCATCCTTACAGACTCAGCCATGTGTATAATGTGATCGGCCAAGAGCTGGAGGTCGCCCTTTGTAACCTGTCATCGTATATGATCTTCTTTGATACCCATTTTCAAGTTAGCGCACATGGAATCACTAGTAAAATATAAATTCATCTAGGTTAGGTTTAGATCTAGATGAGATCCATAGTTCCATCTCTAATATGTCTTTCGGATTCACTGCAGCTCCTCCAAGGCGAAAATATAGAATAAGAAGCAGGTTTCTAGATCAAGATGCTAGTCTGAATTATTTAGATCTAAAAGCACAAGAGCGCATGATTTGCAAAAGAGAAATTTAGATCCTAGACACCATCAACCATAGAAACTGAAGAATCAGAATGATTAGTTGGAAATGACGCCGTGAGGCGAGGACTGTATGTGAAGATCACGATATTGGCATAAATGTTTAACTAAATTTTCATAACTTATTTGCATAAAGTAGATTCACAAAAGATTATTTCCTGAAGGAGTTGCAAATGACGAAGAAAGGCCGAGCACAAGATCTAGACCTGAAGATTGAGAGATCGGTATAAATCGGATGAATAAAACTAGATCTTCATAACTTGTTTGGAACTAGTTCGCAAAAGATTTTAGGAGTTGCAAATCACGAAGAAAGGCAGAGGACTAGATCTAGACAATAAGATTGAGAGATCGGTAGGTCTATTAATCGAACAAATAAACGATTAACTAGATCTACACAAACGTTACTCGTAAATGCATATTAGAGCCCATGATAACGCAAAAGACTTGCCCGATACTCAACACCAAGTGAGATCATAAGCAAATCAGAACCATTAATTAGTGGGAAGTAACTGATGGCAAGTGTCAATGACTGAAAGACAAGATAGAGAGATCGGTATTTTTAGGAAGGACGAATGAACGCAAAAGACAGCAACAAGTTTGGCTTGATCAATATCATTAATATTGTTGATCTCGATAGCACTACAACAAGTACAAACAAAAGAAAAATATCACCTATCGATATAATAATCAATCCCTACATACATTTTCCTTAAAGTGTTCAAGGGGACTTTTTGAATTCTTCTCTAAATTCAGTTGTGTCATTGAGGAAAATCATTGCCATATGCCAAAAACACTATATGTGCCCGCCTCGAAAAACAGCAGAGTTGCCCAAAAATCTCTTTTTGTTCATTAAAAAACCTTTTAGCATATTTGAACAGAAAAGGGTATGAAATTACACCAGAGCGTACCGGTTGGCTGGCAGCTCTGAGAGAAAGTGTAATGCTATCTGTACCCTTTCGAGCACCTAAAAACTTACATCTAAAGAGAATAGGCTTTGATAAGGAAAGCCAGAAAACTTAGGCCTATCACAAAATGCATTGTCAACACGAAATCGGCTAAAATGTAATATGTAAAGTTGAGTTGGAGTAACGTTTAATGTCACCACTATATTAACTATAATTGTGCGGAACTGGGCTAGTCTTGGGTCTCTTGATGAGACAGCCACATCACAAAAAATATTGAGGAGAAAAAAATTGGCAATCATTCTGCTGAATATCTTCAGTTACCAAAAAAAAAGGAAAATTTTGTGTAAATTGGGAAATCGGGATTGACAATTAAAATTGGTACGTACTGATCATTTAAGTACAAGTAGGTAGGTCTGATAATATGACTATATAAAACAAATTGTGCAATAAAAAAAAAGTAATAAAAAATATAGGATGAGTAAATTATACTTTTACATAAACAACTTATGCTCTTGAGAGTTTCATTGAATTTGAAATAACTTATTATCATTAAGGATGTCTCATCAAGAAATTTAACTTTACCAATGACCTGAAAAACAGGAAATAAATGGTCTAAAGATCATTCAGAGTTTCTAAGTTTCTTACCATGATCATGTGGGTGACCCATGTCATCATATCCACCTTGTCTGAAAATTGAAAGCAGTACAATGCAATAAATAAAACAATTTGAATGTATAGATAACATCTTTGACCTCAGGTGCTGTTTCCTGTGTTTTTAAACAAGCAACTTTCAAACCTCTGTTGAAGAAAACAACTTAAAACCAAATACAACTTTTGATAAAGCACATACAGATTTTTAGCACGACTAGTCACCGCGAACCTGTGACAAAGCTTATCAGGTTCAGCTATCAATATTGACTTAAAAACGAGCTTAACCATAACTTTAAAAACTATACCAAGGACTAGTGTTATTTAACAAATGCGTTTTATTTTGTGATTTTGTGTGTTAATTTTCATGTGATAGTGTGAGAAACACCACATCAGCAACATCCAGGCTTTGTGTGAACTAAATATATCATTTTCAAGATGGTTGGCTAAAGAGCCTCTCATATCTTGCATTGATATGAGCGAAATTTAAGCATGTCGAAAGCAATTGGAACTAACACCATTGTCATTGACTCAAGCAACAATACGTACATATTCTGACAAATAAATTTGTCTCAACGGTTTCAATCTAGGCACCGAACGAGAATTAGATGCTCTGCCACTTTAGCCAGTTCAAGGTCAACTATGTAGTTCCCAATTTATATCATAGAATTAGATTAGATCTAGATTCATACCATTGGATATCAAACAGATTTAGAGAGGGAAGGAGAGAGAGGGAGGGAGGAGGGGAAACGGGAAAGAAACCACTGCGAAGAATGGAGGTTGCTATCAATTAATCAGTCTTGCTAGCAAGATTTATAGAGAATAGGGACAGCTTTTTTCTGTATGAAAATAAAAATCGTTTGACCAAATTTAAAAGAGTAAAGAGGATTTTTAAAAATTAGCCAAGGAATAATTTTTTTTATTTCTTGTTACAGTGGTCTCCGCATAAGAACTCTCAGCTTACCAACCCAATAATTCTTTCTCTTTAATTAACACCCCTACCCATTTGCTTTTGGCCTCGTATAAAGTGTAAGAACATGTTTTATTAGAGCCAGATATAATTTTGTGTGTGTGTGAAGCTTACGCATTATTTTTCTTTTCCCCAGCATGGTGATTATATTTATAGTGATCTAAGACTGATAAAGAGCAGCATGTGCACCTGAATACACACGATTAAATGGGTGAGAGTGGGCGGGGTGGGGTGGAAAGGGTTGAACATAAACAAGCCTGTGAACCTTTACAAAACGGTAGACTTGGCTAGAGTCATGTATGAAGATCAGAGAAATCTTCCTTCTGCCATCTCTTCGTCACACTGAGTCGCGGCGCCATTGGGTTTACAGCCAAGAAACTCGAGTTTTACATTGAGATGTTAACCGACAAAGATGAACCCTTCCCAGAGTAAGTAGGGCCTACCCTCAAATAAAAATCACTAATGAACAGCAACTGTTTCATTCAACAAGCACCCAATTTTTTAAAATCCCGCCACCCACTCTTTTCGGTTGCACATCAAATTAATGTGTCAATCACTAAATTGTGAACAGACTCTGAAACTCTCTCTCTCCCTCTCGAATGTCTAAGGGAACGCATTAAAATGAATATCCAATCCTATGGGTGTATATTCGATTTTATTTAATTTCATCAAATTAAATTCTGAGCCCTTAACAAGAGCGTTGACTGTTTCTATAGTTCTTAGGCCTTGAGAAGATGTGTACACTGCTGTTGAGATGCTGTAACGCTGGTAAGCCATCTGGTCAAAATCAAACAAACCTTTCTGTCCCTATCCCCAACTCCCCGCACTTGTAAGCCTATGGTCAGGGAATTCTGAGAGTTTGACAAACAGGTGTGAACATCAGGCTGTTTTAGGCTGATAATCATTGCTACTGCACTGACTAGAAAGTTGGAGTTGACCAGTTACGCAAGGTGCCCTCATACACTTCCTTGTTAAACTTTTTAAAGTCGGTTGTTTTCCCTCTGTATCTCTCTGTCTTGATCCCATTCTCTCTTCATTGCAACCTCCCTTTGCCTCCTTTCTCTCTCATCTTTATTTCTTTTTTTCGTGACCTCAAGAAGAAGAAGAAGAAGAAGAAGAAGAAGAAGAAGAAGAAGAAGAAGAAGAAGAAGAAGAAGAAGAAGAAGAAGAAGAAGAAGAGGAAGAAGAAGAAGAAGAAGAAGAAGAAGAAGAAGAAGAAGAAGAAGAAGAAGAAGAAGAAGAAGTAGTAGTAGTAGTAGTAGGAGTAGTAGTAGTAGTAGTAGTAGTAGTAGTAGTAGTAGTAGTAGTAGTAGTAGTAGTAGTAGTAGTAGTAGTAGTAGTAGTAGTAGTAGTAGTGTAGTAGTAGTAGTAGTAGTAGTAGTAGTAGTAGTAGTAGTAGTAGTAGTAGTAGTAGTAGTAGTAGTAGTAGTAATAGTAGTAGTATAGTTTTGACCTGTTCAAGACGACCACTTTGACCCAGGATCTTCAGTGGTCGTCTTAGACAGGTTTGACTGTATTACCACATTTTTTATCTAAACAAGCCGCGAGTGATCGATTGATCTATAAGTTGAATATAGACTTGGCCGATCCCAGTGCCACGAAGCAAAGAGGGTACCTTTGAGACATTAAAAACGGGAATGGGCCCAGTAAAGGGCCAGGCTAACCGGGCCTTGTTGCCGATTGATGTCGAGCACTGAGCGATCAACAAAACATCTATTTTTTAGCTGGATACAATTAAATACCTATCTTTCAACCAGATACGGACAGATTCACTCGGGAGGTCAAATAAGTACTAAATACATAGTATACATACTGGTTGGCAGCTATGCAAATATAATGAAAAATTACAGTCATGGATTAAAATATTTTTGTCAAAGGTTTTTATAAACAACTGGGTTAAGACAAATAAAGGATCATTAATTTTGTCAAAGGAAAATTGAAAAGAGCCCTTTCTATCACTTAACAAAGTAAATTCATAATTCATAGGAATTACAGGACAGCATTTCTAAGGATATAAGCATATCTTTAATATAAGTAAACAATATAACAAATTTTTCAAATTTCTTATGGTGAGAAAAAATATATATATATATATTAAAAAAAAAAGCAATGTACTCATTCTTAAAATCAAATAACAAAAAAACAAACAAAAAAACAAGGTTATTTTACCTTGGAGGTGGGGATGGTGATTTTCGCTGTTCCCGCGCTTCTCTTGATTTACTGCATTCTAAAGCAAAGAGATTTTTTAAAGCAAAGAGATTTTTTAACTGTTAAAGACAACATTTATCATAGTAAATTCATATTTCAAATTGGTACATTTTATTTGTATTTAAAAAAACTTTAATAAAAAAAACAACAACCAGCAAACAGTTGATTCTCACTGTAAAAGATGAAGTGGTTAGAGAAATCAGATTTAAAAAAAATTTTGAATCATCCCTCATTTCAGTTTGATTTATACATTTTTATACTAGCACAGGACCTGCCAACCAAAGCTTTTAAAAAATAATTCTTAAATACATGCAAAGTCACCTGATTCAACCCAACTATAAAACTTTGTATCGGGAACATCATCAATTCCTTTGAGATCTTTATCATTGTCTTTTTTTTCATCCTCTTTTTCCTTTTTAGCGCCCTCTATCTTGTTTTCCTCAACAGCACTTTCCTCTTTTTCATTTCCATCTGGGGTCTGTTCCTTTTTATTTTGAATCTGGTTTGATTGGCCTGTATCAAACACCTGGAAGAAGGAAAAAAAAGTTTTTCAATCATTAACTAAAATGAGAGGCCGTAGCTTAACTGAAGTGTTAATAGTATTTGAAAAAAGTATCCAATAAAGCCAGATTCTGAGGATCTCTTAGTATCTTTTTCAGCGTCACATCTTGTGATTTAAAACCAGATCTATAACAAATTCGGGCAAGCAGTTTCAACTGTCTTCAACTGCAGCAAAAACTGGTAAGACTTTCCAAAAACAATCTTTATCATGAATAATAATCATTTCAACATATTCTTAGTTTCATGATACAATACAATGTTTGGGTTCAGCAGCAGGTATTGCACCCTCTGTCTGCAAACCCAACCTTTAAACATAGCTGTTGAGAGACTATAAGCAGTAGACACAAACTACTGTCAAGCACACCAGATATGGACAAACAAAATCCAAAATGCATAACTGGCAACTCAGGAAATCACCCATGTGTACTGGATGTAATGGAAGTCCTGAGACAACCAACCATATAATCCTTCCGTGCCCTTTGACAAAACTCAATGAATAATATGATACAGTTCAGGTCGATGATGACAGGATAACATTTTGGACTGACAGGGTAAAGTGTTGTTGTTGCTTAGTTCCAACGCCAGCACTGTAATGGCTAGTATATTCTGGACAGGCCTCAAGACTGGCGTTTGGCAAGTTTTCGTGCTGATACATAGAGACAGTGCAGTATACCATGACTCTGTCTCAGCCGATCACATTAAACTGATACAACCTAATCAGTAGGGGACGAGCAAGAAAACATTTTCATATAATTTATGAATCAATCAAATTTGGTGGAAACATTTCCAGACATTTGAAAGTTACTTGAAACTGTTATTGCAACACCGGTATTATCAGAAAGATCAACACTGCCCTCACAAATAAGTAAAGAACATTATTATAATTATTATTATTAATATTATCATTATTATTATTATTTTATAAGAATTATATTGTTATAATTATTGTTATTATTAATAATATTTTTAATGGTGTTCTTGCAGAAAATGATTGCATGTGGACAAACCTAACACACCAGATCAATAAAAAACACAGGACATAGAGGAAAAGCATACACTACAAGCTCGATAGTGGTAGTAAAATAGAGAGGTAAAGAAAAGTGTAAGAAAAAAAAAGAAATTACGTAGAGGATATGACAACAGAGCACCAGAAGGCCATAGAAATATCAAGAGACTGTATATGAGATCACCAGGACGCTCTCAGGGAGGAACAGAAACCGCAGCCCCCTGCCAAAGACAAGAACGGAAACACCATAGCTAGTGAGGAAGAGCAGGGGGCAAGATGGGCAGAGCACTTTACGGAAATTCTCAACGGACTGGCCCCACCAGATATCCTACCACCAACCGGGCTCCTTGACAGAGATCGCCAAGGCCATTAAGTCTCTCAAGTCAGGAAAGGCGGCAGATCCAGGCAGTATACCACCTGAGGCTCTTAAGGCCAACATACAAACCTCGACTGACATGTTGCTTTCCTATGCAAGATCTGGGAACAAGAGCAAGTGCCAGTAGACTGGAAAAGAAGACACATTGTAAAGCTGCCCAAGAAAGGTGACCTGTCATCTTGCTGCAACTGGAAAGGAATCATGCTGCTATCCATCGCAGGAAGATTCAGGCTATCATCAGTGATATAGTTATCACAACGTGATTGGAAGTAGGACAAATCGCACATCATTGAAAAATAAAGAACTTGTACAGCCATTTATGATTTTTCACATGAAAAAATGAGGAATAATAGATGGAGATACACAGTGTCCTCCTGTGCCAGGTGTTAAGCCAGTTAATAGAACTCGTATGGCTCCTGCAGTTCCCATCATAGCAAATCCACTTAACTAATGCCCCAAGGCGTATGAGGTAGTTTCACATTTTTTTTTCCTGAAGACATTGTCATTGATAGGTAAACTGAGTCCTAAATAACGTAATAGTTTTTGAGATTCACAGACATTTATGTAGTTATCTGGCCAGATGCGGTGTCTGCCAACCTACCATAAGCTGTCAGATAAACATGCTAGATTTATGGGTCCAGAGCAAGTTGTAAAAAACTAAAGTAAACAAGATTTTAGCCTTCACCCGGGATTTTTAATCATTGAACCCAAATTTATTGAGGAGTTAGCTATGTAAATAAAAATTAAACACTGAACTCACATATTTTGTCCTTCTCTGACAATAAAAGGAGATTTATACTTTTTTTTTTAATTCACACACACACAAAAATCACGACAAACCTTAAGTATTGGTTTTCCTCTACCCTCCTGTTCTTCAACATCAAAACTCAATTCTTGAAGAAAGGAAACTAGTTGAGATTTCCTCCCACCAAATCGTTTTAGATGAAAATATTCAGATGGTCGCTTCTCTTTCTGTGAAACATGTAATAGAGTTTAATTGAGTTTTGACAACAGATAAAATCAATTCTGTGACAATAAACCTTTAGAATTAGCAAACATATCGGACCTTTTGTCATCACAGTTAACAGGCCCTTGAATTCACTAGGTCAGTTATATCTTAGATTCACACACTTCCTTCGCATAAGTTTAACCCACTGATCAGTAAGCAGCGTTTTTGACTTTTGCTACCATGTTAGCCACCAATCAGAAAAGTAACAGCTTTATGAAAAGTTTCAGCATCGCAGCTAGCCTGCCATGTAATACATGTATACTGACCAGTGACTGAAGTCTTGCACCACAGATACAGTGTAAAAACTGTTACTGACAGCATGCCACTAATATTTTTCTTGGACACAATGTAAACAAAACTGGATGATTCGCACAGGGAAAACCATGTGTAAGTTAAATTATGCCTCATGTTAACACAGCTTTAGCCTAGTACTGAAGCCTGACTGTTGTGTCTGAAACTAAATCGTCAGGCTATTAACCTTTTCAAGACGTTGGCGCTAGCCCTCTTTTTACCCTCAGGACATAAAAACCTATAATTCCCCGATGATGTGGTAACGAAAAGCAAGAATGATAGTTATAGTAACATATTACAAGATGCCTTCCCTTTGACAACTTTCATTTCTGAGGGAAAAAATGGTATAAAGTTTGACCCTAATGCGTCAACAAGTGGTGAACAATGCAAGGCTGTCTAACATTGCTGTTATATTAGTATCGCCACAGCAGCAGGCCATTTATACTATTAGTCTATCCCTAACGTGCAATCAATATGCAGAGCCTTGCAAAATTTAACTTCACAAGACTAGTTGATGTAGGCCTCCACTTATCAAGTAAAACTGGTTAATCTTTGAAAATAACTCGCCTTAATGCTGGGCTGCTGTGGTCAAGTCATTTGACTTAAAAACCTGTAGTACTATTGTTCACATTGCAAGATCAATGACACAATCAAGTTTGACCTTTTAGTTCAATGATCTTTGCATCGCTGCTACACTGCACGTATCTATGAATTAACCGGGGAAAAGCTATTGAGATCTAAAAGTGCCCTATAATAATATTGCATGATTCTAGATAGCATATACAGAACTGATAGCTGTTTCTACACCTAGAATTATATACATTTAAGACCAATAATGAAAACGGATTACTTTCCTTTACAGCTCTTTTGAAATAGACATAGAGATCTATGACAAAGAAGTTATTGACATCTATATGCAGTTCCCATATTTAGATTAAGAAGAAAGTTTAATTGATTGAACTCAACTACTAGTTTTGTATTAGTTGTTTGTTTTTTTCCTCGATCAGATTATCAGGAAGACAGGAATCGAACACCATAAATAGAGGGCAATAATACCTATTACCAATACATTCTATTAAAGGCCTGTAACTTCGCTAGTAATGCATACTGATTAGTTATACTGGATGGGCAGTTCCGATACATGCCCAGTTAGAGATATTTTGTATATGCCGTAGCTTCATTTAGTTGCTCCGATGTTATCAATGTGATTGATTATGAAATTGCAGCACAAAGTACAACTCGCTGATGAGTTTTCAAGAAACGGAAAAAAGGAATACCACCCGATTTTAAAGAAAAACTAAATGATAGCGAAAAAAAACGGAATCAGTGGCAGGTCTGTTAAAAGGTAGGTGTTAAATTGTTTTTTTTTATGGACTTAAAGTCTTTTCGTGGTGTTAAAAAAAAGGAAACATTAATAAAAACATGATTATTCTTGTTGCAAAACTAAGAAATAAAAAGACAACTTACCATGTACTGGAATCTGTGTTTTGATCCGCTGATGTGTGATAAAGCCGCATTATTGTCAAACTTCACACCACAGAGATTGCACACACACATAATTTGGGTAACAGAATGGTACTCCGTGATAAAAGACAGCCCTGTTTAAAAAAAAAAAAATGGTTAGAAATAATAAGCCACCACATTTTTTTTACAAAGAGTAAAAGCATGTAGCTGAAAATCAGCAACTCTTTCATGCTATGAGAAAAATTGACAGGAAGTCAACATATCACACTGTTTATTGTACATTGTTTACTTTCTTAATTTATCGTTTTTCTACTTCTTTACTTTTTTTTTGGGGTAAGAGTAAGAAAAATTTTTTTCAAAAAAAAAAAGGACATCACCAGTGACATGTATACAATAATATGTGAAATTGTAGATCTATACACACATCAAAGTCTTCGTACTGTTTTATTTTGTATTATTTGTGTTATTTTGTTGTCTTTTTTTTTTTTATTCTTAAACAAACCCTAGCTTAAAATGGCTGGATCGAGCATGGACTTCTTAGATTACATGGAAATACCGTGGAAACCTCAAAATTCGAATTGCTTGGGATTTGACTTAAACTTTGAATCAAGAGGATTCGAATAACAGAGGGGAGCATACCTGAACCACAAAAGTGTTAAAAGCTGCATTTATCATAGTTTCCTATTGTTTTCTTTCTGTAAGAAAAACCTCCCCTACCGATTTTCTTTTAAAGTTATTGTTTTCTTTCTGTAACAAAACCCTCCCCCGAAAGTACAGTTAATTTGCGAGTGACTGCGTACTGACAGGGGGGAAGTAAGTCGCCAGAAGCGAGACGGAGAAACCGAGAGTGGGTAGAGTGGAAAGTCGTCATCAAGCGCAACACCTTGGCTTTTGGAAAGCTTTGTGGAGAATCAGGCTATGTTGACGGCGACGTTGTGGTAGCTTGAAAGGAAAGACTCCCTGAACCGATTGAAGGATACCAGGACCAGGACATCTCCAACATGGATGAAAGTGGCCTGTTCTTCAGAACATCAGCTGACGAGTCGTTTTACACAAAAGGAGAAAACTAAAGAGAGGAAAACAATTTCCCTCTGTGCATGTTTGCTAGGCGAGAAGGAGGACCTTGTTGTCATTAGAAAATCTGCCAGACCAAAAGCTTTTGGATCTCTTGATGTCAACAATTTACCTGTTATCTACAGAAATTCTTGCAAAGCATGGATGATAACAGAGCTGTTCAGCAACTGGCTATGCAGCTTTAATGAAAAGATGAGGTGGCAAAGTCAACATGTTTTTCTAATTTAAGACAATGCCCCAGCACACCCAACGAAAAACTACAATTTTTACAGCAATGTAAAGCTGCAGACCCCACCCCCGACACAGCATCAGTTCTACAGCATCTAGACCAAGGTGTCATTCAAGCCGTCAAACTGCTATACAGAAAGACCCAGTTTCGTTATATGATAACTGAGATGGAGGCTGATCTGACCAAGACAAGCACTGAACTTATGAAAAAAGTGCACATCTTGAATGCAATTGATCAACAATCACCAAATGTTTCAGCAGAGCAAGATTCAAGTGTCCTAAGGCACAAACAGAAATCATGGAGGACACAATCAACATCCCTGAAGACTCTACGTAGAGCTGTTGTAGGGGCTATACCTGTGATACAGAGAAAATTGACTAGAACAAGAAGGCTACAGATTTGTTTGCCGTCAGTGCATATGCTAGTCATTTGAGTCAGGATAAGGAAACTGGAGAAACAGAGACCAGCCAGAAAAGCAAGTCTCTTCAAGAGGCATTTTCTACACTAGTTACAGCCAGAGGTTTCTTCCAACAACAGTGTAATACCCTGGTCTTGCAGCATCTGGCAGTTGTTGAAGAAGAAATGCTCAAGCTACGACGACAGCCACAAGAGAGAGCAATTACCAATTTCTTCAGGACAAAGGCCTCAGATGTTAATGCCATGTAGAATATCATAACCATGAATGCCCTTTACAGGACAATCCCCTCCCCCAACAACAACAACAACAACAACAAAATTAAAAAGCCTGCAGAACACTTGCACCTGTGCATTTGGGAACTCAGAAGATAAATTTTTTTAGCAAGTATGCGGCAGTAGAACAAATGTATGGTTATGATCTTCAGTGGTCGCGATTATCCCAGCATGTGCTTGTGCATATCAGAGCTTGCACATTATGAAGATTAAAAACTTCTTCACTTAAATTAATCGAGCCTTGATCTGCGACACAAGTCTAATGAGAAAGCAAAACTTGTATAAATGATAATCTGAGTGAATTTTTCTATTCTGGCTAAGATCAAACTGAACTTAAAATATAAAGGCATTAATGCAGGCTAAGATAGTGAGGATATGTGTCCACAAGGAATATTGAAAGTAAGTAACATGTTCACCAATCCTCCAAATCACACCCAAGGAGACTAACAATGCACTACCAGCACTGCTCAAATTTAAATCATGCAACTCTCTTCATTTACACTAAACATCATACACAAAAGAAAGCTTGCTTGACACAATTTATATCTATTGGCAAATTGAGCAAAGATGGGGTCATTCAACCTTCCACGCTTCTCAATAGAGCCCTTACAGGAATTTTTTTACTCTAACGCATAGTTTTGATGTTAGAGGGGAAATATATCAAAAAGTGTAGTTTAGACTTGCTAACCTTAAGCTATCTTGGTGATAGGCGGAGATTTTGTTTTCCTCTTCGGGGTTGTAGGTTAACTGTGATCTGATTGCTGCCCCAAAATAGTTCAATTTTATTTAAACATTTCATCTCTTGGCAAAAAAACATAACAAAAACAGAAACTCCCCAGCAGACCCAATGAGCTCTACAACAGTGCAAAATATTAAAGTGGGAGCATATTGTACAGGAGAAACTTACAAATGAACTTTTAATTTCAAACACATTAATTACCTAGAATTGGTTCATCCTTGTTATTCTCAAGGGCCTCAAGGACAAAGGACTTTTTTCCAAGCTCAGATTGGGCATAGACCATCCTTTTCTTTGTTGTCTTAGGGGCAATTATTTCTGGGGAAAAAACAGTGTACATTTAAAAGTGTGATACGACTATAGCATATTATGCTCATTGGTGTGCAAAGATTACTAAAACAACACAGAAAAGACAAAAAAGTGTATAATATTTGCAGAGGTATCAATAGATAAAAAGAGTTGCAGATTTGTTTACAATGTTGACCACTCAGTTATTCTTTATGGCATTCATATTGTACTGTGTGATGATAAGAAAACAAATTGACATGTACAATAATTGAAATGCACACAACAACAAAAAGTATTTTAATTGTAGCTTCTATATATATGTCTTTGCTAACTGCAATCAATGATCCCAAATCGGGAATACTCATGAACAGTAAAACTTAATAACTTTTAGAAAAAAACAAAATTACATTATTATACTGCACCAAAAAAAAATATTTTGTCAGTTAAGCATATTAGTCATTTACAAAATAGAAATATTGTTTGGACTACCAAACTACAAACCAATTAGTTGGTCCTTGAAAACCATTGGGGAGGAAGGCGTAAACGCACAATGAAGAAGTGATTACTTCTTCCATCATTATTTCATTTTGGAATCAAAATGTCTTGAAGTCTATAACACAAGTTTTAAGTAATAGAGTCACTAAGCATTTACATTCTGAGTCCCCAATGGCAAGGTGAATGAGGCTTTACATAATCAATAACTGCTATATCCATTGTCCAATTCAATTCAAACTTTGATGCATTTGAAAAAAGAGGAAATGGATGTAGAGGTTTTTGCATTTCACCCCCTCCTATATTAAATGTAAAAAATTGGTGCTGTAAAAGACACACGTTTGAGTAAGAAAAGGAGCGTCAGGTTGGTAAGATGAATATTTCAATTTCGCTTATGGTTTCAAACTCCAGGCATAAACAGAGTAGTTTACCTTCCAATACAAAGTTATTATTGGTAGCAACCATGTAACTTATGGACTGTTTTGTGGTTTTTATTCCTCAATAAACAATTGGGTAATGGATATAAATAATTATAAATATTCCACTCATAATTAAGCACAGAAAAAAAATAGTTTAAAAAAACAACTACAATAATCATATAATAATTTCTTGATTGCATTTGATTGTATTTGAGCTGTATCACTAAAATTGAGACAAAACAGGAAGCCTTGAAAACAGCATAGAATCCCAGCTGCACACAGCCACTTACTGCCACTTGAGATACTGGCCAATTTCTGCAAAAGGAAGAAGAAAAAGAACATTTTCTGTTTAGTTCCATCACCTTGTGCCTTTAAGATTAGAAAATAAATGTAAAATATGTTTTAACAAGCTGCCTTGGACTAACCATTCAATGTTGCATAAATTCTGGTCTTTTTCCATAATATGTGCATTATTTGGTGGTTTGTTGTTTTGTTATTTTGAAAATTCACAAAAGGTCAAAGATTTGATATTTCCTTTTTTTAAATGGCAAAATCACACACAATTGCCTTCACCGCATAGGTGTGCAACACGATGGTTTATGATAAAAATAAAGCGTTCTTTTTTTAAATTCAGGGTTATTCTCTTTGTGTTCCTTTGTGTTGTTTCAAAGCCTTGCACAATGGAATAATTTGAACTTCTATTGACAACAAGTGTCTTCCATTGTGACTTTATAAGATATGTGCAAAATCTTTTTTCTTGTAAAAGATCTGAGCATTTCAATAATTGAAATGTATCAGAAATGCTGTGTGTTACTTATTTTGATAGTTATTGAATTCTCTGATTTAACTCCCTCAACCACCGTTCCATTTTAAACTATTTACTTGTATATGGAAAATTTTTAACCACAAAGATTTTAGAAAAGAACTTTCCTACCGTTAACTGTTACGTTATCATTCATCAAGAATGTTGTGCATGGATAAGCAATGGAGTTGCGATGATAAAAAAAATCTCATTCTCAACCTTATTTTACTCTTTATTTTAAAAATCCTTAACTTAATTTTTTTTAAAGAAAAATCACAATACATAAGTACATGTATAAATTTAATTGAGAGGTCATTAGACTGCAAAACAAATACCATAGACAAAACATCTACTAGCACCCCAAGCAACATATTTGCAGTACATCTTACTGGGATGAGCACTATAGTTTTTCCAAACCTTTGCATTATCTGATACTTACTCTCTGAGACATTCCATATAAAAGGCTCTTGAAAATCATGGTAAATTACCACACTTACAGTGCTTACCATAAAATCTCAGATTTCATAAGCTCGGTTTATCACTCTTTTATGTAAACCAAGCCATAAAAATCTATCTGTGTGTCACGGATATCATCTTTACCGTTACTGCTGCTGTCCTTTGAAATTGTTTTCGGAATTTCATTGATCAGTAGTTTAATGTTTCTTCCTCCACAAATATCAAGTATATAAGTGGAAGTACTTTGAGAGACTTTGAAATGTTCTCTCATTGTATAGGTACTCTATCAAAGGCAGTAGTAAATCTAAGAAAAAGTTTTCATTAGATTTACAAAACGCCCTTTGATTTTTTCTAGTATAAACAAAAGCAATGTTATTGAAGTCCGACTGGAGAGAAAGTTCTTTAAAGGTCAAATAGATCTTTCTTTATACTACCCGCTCAACGCTCATACATCAAAGATTTATAACTTCGGTGCATCTAACATAATGGTGCAAAATAATTAAAGTTCCTAAAATGATCTATGGCCAAGAGCCCAATTTTGAAAACCAACACAACTGAACTGTGTCCACCTGACAATCTGTCCCTCGGAGAGAAAAAAACAAACAAAAAAACAACAAAACAGATTGGTTTTGAAGGCAAATTGAAAAGTATGAGCCAACCAGACAACAGTGAGTATAATTAGTTGAATTTGAGTTGGTTAACGTCCAACATCAGCACTATATTAGTGTGATATATAGGCTATGTTGTGGGAGCCCCATGACTGATGTCTTGGCAATTTCATGTGCTTGCACACATGAGACAGGGCGAGAAGACCTGGACTCTTGTCTCAGCCGGTCGAATTAAGACTGACACCGGCTCAACCAGTAGGGGATGAAATTGGATATATTACTTTTTGACTAATTATGTAATGTGAACCGCAAACCTTCCTATCTGGGGACCAAAGCTTTACCACTTGAGCCAGTTTTCCCCCAAAGAACTGTAATAAGAAGTAACAAAATAGCACTGTATAACTTGAATTCACCAATTTTGTACTGTTTAAACATTTTGTATTTAATGACCACAATAAAAGATCGCCCGTTTTCCTTTTTCCTTGCCTGAAGTAAAATATCTCTCAAATCAAACAAACCAAAAGTGTCAATAAACTTGCCAAGTTGCTTACCTAAAGTTAAAATTCAATCAACAAAAAATCTGCTGTAATGTCAAATGGACTAGCGGTTCTAGCACAGACTATAACTGACACCATTGAGTGGAAAAGAGCGAGCAGAGAGGGGAGGGAAACTGGAAAAATACTGGCATCCAATGAATGACTGTCGCGCATGACAGAAGATAAAAGAGAACTTGGACAGTGAGACCAGGTGGGAAGAGTTCAGGCTTTAAAGAATGGGAGGCGTGTAAGATATGGATGGCAGAGGAAAGCTGTTGATATTGTCTGTAAAGTGGGGGAGGGTTGGGATAACACCAATCTACATTGGTTGACATATACATTGGATTGGCAAGAATGAGAGCAGCTTCAAGAAACCGTTGAAACTAAAGAAAGAAAGGTGGTTTACAGATGAGATTTGTGCACCAGACATTCTGCTACATTCGAAAGATGTAAACCAATGATGAGAAGCTGTTAACAAATAAGGGGAGAAAAGGAGGTCTAGCTCTTAACATCTCGTAGAGTTACAAGAAACTTACGAAACTGCCGTAGAGTTACAAGAATCTTACGAATCATGGCAACAGACGCTATGACGCTACATGCTTCACGCTACACGTTTCATACCCTGCGCTATATAACTTCACACAATCATGCTACGTTTCACATTTTGCCAGAGACAGAGGGATACTGTTTTATTTTCTACGACGATGAACTCTTGATGAAGAACTCCTTTTCAATTATACAAGGATGTCGTAGAGTACTTACATACACGGAGGAAAATACCAAACAAAAAATACAGACTTCAAACAGTCATATGAAAATACTTTAAGAACCAATTTAAATTAAAAATAACATGATTTGATTTAGGCTGTACGTCCACAGTGGATTTCACTGAATATAAGAATTCCTGGGTACAGGAGCGCTCTCGCCAAACTGTGAACAGTCTCCTGAAAACTCTGAGAACATTCTTTTGACTGAAAAGAGCTCTGCCAGGGGGACGCAAGGGGGACTGTTGGGCTTGCCCAGACATCTGACTTTGTGGTAACTTTTGAAAAGGATTGAGAGTAGTACTATTAGTAGGATGGTAAATGTAGAAGAATTAGGATGGTGATGGTGCTGACATTGAACTGCTGAGGGGTGATGTAATTGGAGTAAAGGAATTATACAATGTAGAAAAATCGCTGTTGATTTTGTTGAGCGCAAAGTTTTTTTAAATAGCTGCAATGTTTGCAGCTGGAGCTCCTGGAATCGATCATCATCTAGAGTTTCTACTCGTGGCATGATGGATTTCTTCTTCTTTTTCTCCCTATCTATCTATCTCTCTCTCTCTCTGTCTATCTATCTATCTATGTATCGATTTTTCTCTATCTAGCGACATATAAACGAACCAAGATTACCTTTGGGTAGAGTCAAAAGCTCTTTTACCTCATTTTGGGTTCTCTGGTCTTTACTCTTGTAGTCAGGCACACGAGGATGCCAGAGAAGAGACCTTGCCCTTACAATTTCAATCAAATTTTCCTTGTTGCCGTTCATGTCCGCCGGGTCTAGAACTAGACGTGAAGCAAAAAAGTGAGCATGTCCATTTCTTTCTAAACGCGTGAAGCGATTCACGTGTAGCGTGTAGTGAGTTGCATGGCTCCGGATAAGAGAGACAAAAAGTTTCCACTTTTCTATACATGTAGCATGAAGCATGTAGTGTGTAGTTCTATGGCCCGTCAGCCTAGGATTCTTTGATCTTTCGCCATTATGCACTAGGAAAACCATGAGTTCATTACATACTGACTCATTCTAACAGCTGGTAAACTGATTTATGCAAATTTAGTAAAGATAAAAACTGTCAGCGTACATCTAATTAGCCACAGCCAAGCTTATTGGGTTCAGCTTTCAATATTGACTTTAACATAAGCTTAACTTTAAAAACTACACCAAGGACAACTAGTGTCGTTTAATAAATGTGGGTTTTGTTTTGTTTTGTTTCTTTGTTGATTTTCATCTCATGATAGTGTCAGAAACACCACCTCAGCAATTATGCAATATATCCAGGCTTTGCATGAACTAAGTATAATATTTTCAAGACAGTTGTCTAAAGAATTAAAGCTTTCTAACATGCCCAAAGCAATTGGAACCTACACCATTGTCTTTGAGAGAACCAAAAAAATCTGACAAATAAACTCAAGGTCAACTATCTAATTCCCGATTTATATCACAGAATTAAATCTAAATCTATACCATCGGATATCAACTGGATTTAGAATATAAAGCTACAGCCTAGATCTGGATCTAGATTCACCTTCACGAGATGCAGTTCCATTTCAGAAAGACAGATAGGCTTGTTTGGAGATATCAAGTCTCCAATTGGCAATTTCATGGGGGATTGACACAAATAGGGTGTCCCCGAAAAGATTTCAAATGTGCGAAAATGATAGAAAATCTAGGTGTCCATATCGGACATTAAAATTATATTTATTAGCAACAAAAAGTTTTAACAATATACATTCCAAAGCTTTTATAAACACCAATTGCGATAAGATATAAAAGGTAGCACCAGTTTGGCTAAAGTTGCAACACATTAGCGGCAGGCAACAGCAATCGAAATAACAGATCTAGATTATGCTTAGATCTATTTTCCCCAAACCTGATGACAATATATAATCCGCGATTATCAAGGAAAAACGACTGCAAGAGATAAAGGTGTGTTGAGCAAAAAATCAGACTGAATTGACTATTTGAGAATATATCTTATATCAAAGTTTGATAGGCAGCATTCATGGTCATGCATCCCAGAGCGCTCACCAGGCTATGCGTCACTCATTAGGCTTCCTCAGGGATAGGCCCTTGGTCAAAAGGTGGCTATAAGGCATGCCATAGAGCCTTGGTGTTTTGCTTTTTTTTCTTCTGATACCACTAAACTAAACATACTGATCAGAGATAGACTCAGAGATGGAGATAGGGATAGAGAGACAGAGAGGGAGGGAGAGAGAGAGAGGAGGGAGTGAGGGGAAAAAACTGGTTCGAAAGATGTACTTTAGCAAGATTTATATAGAGTAGTGAAAGCTGTTTTCTGGATTACTTTCATATCGAAATAAAGATCATTTGGTCAAATCTTAAAGAGTGAAGAGAATTTAAATAAATTAGCTCAAGAATAATTTTTTTTTCTCTTATTAGTTATTGCTTGAATAATCAATTTTCCTTGATAGTGGTATTCTAATATACAAAAACAAAAAGAGTGGATGTTAACATACTTTTTTCGAAACAAAATCAACTCAACCAAAAATAGACCCAAGAGGAACGCAGTCACTACCTAGTATAGTGAAATCAAAGATCTTCTATAGTATGTAACATCTCCGAGTAAAATGCAATAATGTTCTGCCCGCCAGGAAGGGGGGGAAGAGAGAGAGAATGTGTGTGTGTGTGTGAAAGAGTGGCAACGATTGTGCCAGTGTGCCTAGCTCTACAAAATATGAAATTGTCCAAAAAATGGATTCTTGGAAGCAAACTCTCTACCTAACGCCAGTAAACAAAGCCAAGGGATTCCCGGGTGGGAAGATCGCCGGTGGCTGAAGCAGAGTTGCGGCTATAGTATTGCACTATTAACCGCATTTTTTTTAAAGCGAAAAAAAAGCCTCGAGTGAACAATTAATCTACAAGTTCATTAGAGACTCAGCCGATCCCAGTGCCACGAAGCTTATGAGACGTTAAAAATATGAATAGGCCCAGTTAACGGCTGAGCTGACAGGGTGTAATTGCCGAAAATGGCAGCAAGTACCGAGCGATCGACAGAATTCCCAATTTTTAAATGGATACCGTCAAATCCATATTTTTTCAAACAGATACGGACAAACATACTCGGGAGGTCAAGTACGTACTAAATACCTATTATACGAACTGTTCGGCAGCTATGCATACACTCTTAAGATATAATTGTTTTGCATTGAGATTTATAAATTTATCATTCTCCCTCCTTCCTTCCTTCACATTTATGACATGACTCTCTCTCTCCCTGCCTCCCCCCTTCCTATATCTCACTCTTTCTCTCCTTTTTGTCTTAATATACCTCTCCCTCCCAAGAAAGGTGAAGTCAAAACTGGGCTTTAAAAAAAGAAATCTTCAATGTTGGGCACTCTGCATCAATCTAATTTTTTCTTTTACACATGTGCCAGTGATACTGGTCGGCATCTATGCATACTCTTGAGAGATAACTGTTTTGTATGGATAAAGGCTCTCAGATAAACACAATGTCATCAATAAAATGTGCGAACTGTGAATATATAATGTGAAATCTGTGTACCTCATTTAACGCCCATCAGTTGTTGAAGTTGTAGAGCAAACAAAAATACTTTTATATCTGGAGAGGAAACCAATCAGCCTCAGAGGAAATGGCTTTTTAAAGCCTAAATCTACTACTAATTCGATTGCTAAAAACTTTTAAATTTAGACACTTAAGAGTGATTTACTGCAGATCGATCGATCGATCTATCTATCTATCTATCTATCTATCTATCTATCTATCTATCTATCTATCTATCTCTCTCTCTCTCTCTCTCTCTCTCTCTCTCTCTCTCTCCCGTGAGCCAAAAAAAGGCCTCTCTCTCCTCTCTCTCTCTCTCTCCTCTCTCAGTACTTAGAATGATTATCCCCCAGTATTGCAAAGGAAGGAAATTTGCACTTTTCTTGAGTATGCACACCTAGCATATGCATGGCATGTAGATCTAAATACCAATTTGCATATTTACTGTTTTGTGTGGTAGAGGATGTACAAGACTCACTCATATCATGCAGGCGCGCATACACACATACACATCTTAGCCTGTCCATGTAGACAAATAAAAATCCAGTGCTTGTCACAGTGAAAGCCCTTACATACTTCACTGCCTTCAAAGAATCTCAATACTTTACAGTGATTTTAGACAGGAAGATATTGTACAAGGTATTTTAACAAACTAATAGAAGTCAATTAATTTCCTTCTGGCGCTTGTCACAGCACCCCTCAGTTAATGGGGGAATCAGTCATAAATCACTTGTTCGCCATTCTACAGCCTGTGTTTGACTGTGCACTACTGGAATACTTCATACTTCTCATTTTGTTCTTATTTGACAATTTAAATCTCTGGTTGTGCTATTACCAAAATGATTGTACTTAAATTCAGTTGAATGATAATCTTTTCACAAATACAACGCTACATTTTTTCCCTTTTTTTCTCATCAAAATATTAATATTAATCGGTAATTTTCCAATCATGGAGAAAGGTTTTAATTTTTTTTAATGTTTTGACTTGATTACAACATTCTAAAATTGAAACCATCGATTGGCTTAAAACTCAACTCATATTTCCTATAAAATAGTACTAAAATTTGTAAAATTTGCAAGACCAAAAAGTTTTTCTATTAATGTTATATAATTTTTCATAAAATTGCAGGCACAGAGAATCAGTTTGATTTACGTTTATACGCACTGTTCACCAAAACAAAGAGGCTTAGACAAATGCAAGGATATCAATTATGATTTTATAAGAAATACACTTTGGTACTTGGATAAACTTGAACGCTTATTGTACGGCCTTTCATTTGTTGCTGGTCACCATTCATTTTGCTTGATGGCATACCCATATATAGCAATGGTTGACATATCTTTGAGAGACTGTCTATAACTAATTTATCTTAGATATCACCTACCGATCTATGGTTCCTCCCATCCAAATGAGCCTGCAAATTTTTCATGGATGTTGTCTGCACCTGGCATATCTGTATATCACAAAGATAAAACAAAGAACAAAAAAAATTTTTTTTAATTAAACATAATAAGCTTATTTTATTTAGAAAAAAAACACATCATAAATACCATAAATCAAAAAGTTAAATGTCGCTTAAGAATTTATCCACTGCAATAACTTTAACTGCCTTGAGAACAATTCATTGAAATCAAATACAAGGGCAAAAAGAATAAACATTTAGCTTCGAAGATATCAGATTACCATTAACAGTGTGATAAAATATATATATAGCAAAAGTACCAGAAAAGCTTATTATTGGTATAAAGAGCAAATATCAATGAGCATCATCACTTTGCTTATTGAGGCATTTTTGGTTCCATTAGAAAGGTGTCTAGGCAAGCATTAGGAGGTCCAGCAAAATAAATCATCAAGACAGCTTTGAAGACTGAAATGTATTTTGTACCTGAACAGAACTTTTAAAATGCATATCCGAATGTTGTATTTCATTTATGATTGCCAAACAAGTCTTATTGTAAAAAATAATAATTAAAGCATGGGAAAGAAATGTTTGAGTGCATTAAGTGCAAAATGAAGCCACCTTGCAGAACAAATCAGAAGTTGGGCCACAGTCAAAATCATCTGGATTTAAATCCCTCTCATCTGCTGGAAGTTCCATTACATCAAAAACTTCACTTCCTTCATTCTTAGAAGCCACAGAATCCGAAAATTGCTTTTGTTGGGGCGCATCTGTTACTGCAGATTGAAAAAAAAAAAGAAAATATTAATTGCAATGTGTATAGGAATGTAATGTGTTATATCACAACCCTTGAAACACAGCATACATTTTAGGTTAGAAAATCAATTAAGCAGCATGGGTAACCCAAGAAGTGTAAAAAATAATGTAGGATAGAAAAAATGCTGCAATCAAAATACAACACTTTCTTTGATATATATACCCTGTTTTTCTTCTGTGTTATTTTCCTTAAACCATTCACAATTAGGACCTTGTGAAAAATCTACTTCATGACTTCTAGGCTATTTGAGAAAACCAAAATGGCCACCAAATATTTTACTATGGGAGCGATGAAACAACATAGCACTTTCACATTTTCATGTAATTAAACTATATATTTTTTAGAAAGGGATACAATATTTGTTCACTTAGTAACAATCACTGCACAAAGGATAAGACAAGGAACAGGAGAACAGAAAAGGCAATAAATTTTCAAAGAATATAAGATATTTTTCCACCAAAATTTTCATTACATTCTATAAAATCCCAGAAACAGAAAACAAGGGTCTACTTCAACTTCAAGAGAATCCGCCTTTGTAGGGAGAAAACAAGGAATGTTCCCTTTGAAACTCTACAACTTATTTCTCACACATCATTCAACAAAAATAATAAGAATAAACCTTAAAAATAGAACTTTTGTAATATCTAGAAAAGTAACCACATGGAAATATCTCTTTTAGAAGACAAGTTACAGGTTTTAGAAGAAACACTACTATTCCATGCAGTACTAAAAAGATCTGCCATTTTTAGAGAGAAAAAATGCAGTCAATAGCAAAAACTCTATAACTTCATTCTCACTCATCATTTAATATGTAAATATTGATGTTCTACTTCTAGAAACAATGTTAGAGGTTTATCAAAAGTCACGACCAGTTCGCTTGACGCTCCAAGAAAATCCTCTATTTAGAGAGAAAAAAAAGGAAGTACTCATCACTCCACTGAAGTATAAAAGTAAAAATCTTTCACGACTTATCAGCTCTTAGTAATTTCTAACCTCATGTAAACAACTGTTCCACAAGCTAAGTTATATATATTTAAAAAGTCAAAATCGGTCTGCTCAGTACTCGTGAACAAAATTGATAGTAAAGCTGTATCATTTTGAACTTGGCTAAGAGAAACAAAACGTTACTGAAACTGTAACTCAGAGCCTCAATTTACCATTGGATTAATGTGTCACTGAAATCTAAAGCCATGATGTATAGATCTAAAAAATGTTTTTAATCACATGTATATTGATCACACACTTCAACAAGGAAGGCCCTTAGATCTGCACCTAGACATGGAGTTCCACAACATCTAAACAAATGAAAAATTCTTAAAAGATTGAAAAGAAGAAGTATGGATCTTAGTGATTCTAGATCTTAAAGATGCTATATAAAATAAAGGAAGACAGGTCATTTCAGGAATGTATTTAAACTTATAAGATCCTATATGGGTCAGTCCACCATTAAGAGCCATTTTTACAACACAAATTTAAAATCAAATTTCTTATCATCATATACATCCTATACAAGTGAAATCTTTATTGATGGTCAAGAATAAACAAAGGAACCTCCTGCAAGCTTGACTATGTTAATACTTTTAGCAAAGTAAAGCTGTGTTAGTTGTTTTTTTTAAATCGTATGAAAATCCATACTATTTTTGTGACAGAGCTTGACCGGATGCATTTTCAAGCACTAAAACTTGAAAAAAGGTATGCCAAAAGTGCAAGGCCTAATTCAAGCTCGGCCAGAGTAATTGAGAAGACCACACGTTACAATGTGGTAAAAAATCTACACACTATTTATAACTGCAAACCTGAAGAACTAGTCCGATATCTGTGCTTCAAAGAGGAGAGTCCAAGCTTTCATACCATACCAAATGTGTGCGGGTTGAGATGGTCTTAAAAGTCAGCCTAGGCCTTCATAAAATGGTGATATGGGCTCTCACATAAAACAGAGACTGATAAAAGCCTTTGATTTTCCCCTCTTCTTATAATGAACAAGATATGTGTAAGAAACTTTTTTGCCAGTGAATAAATTATGACATTAAGGAATTGGCATCTAATGTGTTAAACACAGATTTATAACAAAGAACTGATAAGGCCTTGATTACTGTATATGGATGATATCTCAAAGTTAATTTAGGAAGAAATCCCTCGACTACTTTGCACTCTTGATATTTCAATAGTAATTAAGAAAAACATTTTAAATACAGATCCACATATGTTCCCAAATTTTTTTAATCTATAAATAATAGTCCTGGCTGTGGAAATTTAAACTAACAAGCAAAAAGTGATCGTTTTTTTATTGTCCTTTCAATTACATTTCTTTCAGTCAGATTTTATGTGAATTTTTTAAATGTTTACTTAATTACATTTTTACTGGACGAAAACCTCTATGCTACCAAGGTAAGATATATATGCAATCTAAACTAAAGTCTCATGGCTAGCAATGCTAATAATTTAATAATCAAAAAGAAAATTTTGTGAGCAAAAATGTTTTAACCATGCGACGCTTTATAATTCTTAGAGATTCAGGCTACCATAAGTGATGTGAGCAAGAGGTTGAGAATTCGCCTGTAAGTATGCAGTGATAATTATACAATAAATGCTGCCAGTTTTGAATAGAAGAAAAAAGTCTCACGCTTTGCAGGTTGAGGGGGAGGTAATGGATCAGGCTTTCTGTTCAAGGCATCTTTTCCTAACATTCCAATCAGTGTGCTCATCACACCCCTGTTGTGTGAGGGGGGAAGTTTCTTAATAGCTTCTGATGCTTCATCATCTTCACTCTCTTCATCTGAACTTTCCTTTTCGTCTTTCTTTTCTTCATTCGCTTCGTTCTTCTGAGGTGCTTCCACTGTAGACTAAAGTTTACAAAACTATTAAATCACATATGTTTGAGGCAGATATATACAAAAGTTGCAATAAGTACAAATGATGTGATATCTATTTACTATGTAACTTTTCAAGATGTGTATTTGAAATAAGCATTAATTAAAATTTAAAATTTAAAAGTATGCATAGCTAAGAAAACAAATGCTGTTTTTGTTTAAAAAGGCTACAGAAGTAGAAATGATTTTGTGCATATCATTCTTACTTCTTAATTACATGAGCTTGAAGAACCAACATTTGTTATGGGCATTCTGGTATACTTTTTATAAACATGATAATATTAGTTTTCAAAGCCTTTTACCCAAAATTTGAAACTAAGAATATATATATTTTTCAAGTATTATATATATATCTATATATTTTTTAAGTAATAGCCTGCATGGTGTAGCAGATCTAAAACTGTGACTAAGTTGTGGAGATCTAGAGCTATGTCTGTTTTCACTTTGTCGTAGATCTAGATCTAGATTTCCACCAGTATCAGTAGGCCTAGATATGGATGGTTGATCAAGTTTTGTTTGTGATTGTGTGGTTGGGGGAATTTGATTTTGATTGAGTGTTGCTGATAAGTATCTGGATCGTCCTAAACGACATCTCTTTTTCTCATCTGCCATCATAATAGATCTAATCTAAATCTTCCACAATCAAATTTTGCTCATGATACAGTTGAGTTATGCTTCTTGGTAAAATAATTCAGATCTAGTTTCTAGATTATTCCTGAGTCAGTTGTCTTTGATTTAAAGTGCCAGCATGAGTCTGCGGTGATAAACTTTTTAGAATTGCCGCTCTCAAGTGCCAAAGTGCACACCTTTTTTTGTTGTTTTTTTCCTGCAACGCGTTACTTTTACAAAAAGGAAGAGGAAAGCGATTGATCTAATAATACAGATTGGCCTTTGCGGGAGGGGTACATTGAATTTTTATATGATATCAAAGGTCTATTGAAACATTGATTTTTTATAAATGATGGTCTCGTCCCTATTCTGATGTATAGTGGTTCATAAAAAAATATGTTTTGTAATTTTCAAGAGATTGAGTAAGTCTGTAGAAGAGGGCAAAATGTTCATGATATGCATGATGTTGAAGCTTCTTTCAAGAATAGGTCCAGTAAAAACAGAGCAATGCTTGAACCAATTTGCTAAGAATTGGATATTTTGGCAGACCATGTTTTTTCCTGTTCTGCTATGAAAAGACTGATAACAGCCCTGTTTTCATTCACCAGATTTTGTAGGCCCTCTTTAGTATGTGATGCCGTACTTGAGGCTCCAGCGAGTGTTGTATTTGTGTGACTTCTAACTGCCTTCTTGTGATCTTTAAGGTTTGCATGCATCTTCAGCGCTTTTTTCCCAGAGCTGCCATAAACTATGCTCTTTCCACAAACAGTGTACACACACACGTCAGACTAGGCGGTTGCTTGCACCAAGTCTCATACTTAAATGTATCATCAGAGACTTCAGAAAGCCATGACCACTGCAATCTGTTTCTATCACTTTGCCTCCTTCGATCACATCGATATTAATAATATCTTCACCGAATTTTCAATAGTAATCCATTGTTTGCTACAGCCAGCAATCTCCCACCCATGGAAATGTGAGTTTTGGAAATCCTGCATCTCATGTTGTTTCTAGCAAAGGTAAAACTAACAGCATAGTATTTTCTACCTTAATTCTTTGTTACATATGCAAAATATCAATCTTTTGCCATGTGCCTCTCCCATTTATATCTCTCTTCCTATTTTCAGTTTCAGAACAATATTCATCTTGTCTTTATTTAAATAGAAGTCTAAATCTTGAGTCATGAGATCAGACAAACACATCATGAGACTAAAGAATTTTTTTAAAAACCTCCAGAATCACCGTGAATAAAACTTTGTATCAAAGTTAGGCATTTTATGAAATCTTTGAACCCGTTTTCAAAGAAAATACTCGAAACAAGCAGCTGTCTGAATTTCATACTATTTTAAGACAAAAACAGCAAGGCACTTAATATTCAATTTGGGACATTCAGTGCAGTATCAATGGGGGCGGGACATAAAAAAAAAAAAAGAAAACATTTAAAGAATTGAGATTGCTTTCTTTTTCAGCTAACCTTAAGCACGAATAATTATCTAAATATAGAAACATATCAATTTCAAATCACAACGATTACAATATCAAATGAAAGTTGACACCACCTCCTGCGTAACCCATTTTCAATTTTGTGTAATCTGCCTAATTGATCTTTAAAGTTTCACATTCTAGTCACTGCAATAGTCTATTTCATTCAATCCTGGACGTTCAGCAAAACAAATATCATGACTAACTTAAGATTAAAGATACTCACTAAGAAAAAGAATACTGTACAAAAATGGCAGACAAACATCAATAAACTTACTCCATCAACAGGCTCGGTGGGATTGTGACTTTCTTCTTTGCTGTTATCCACATCATCTGTTTGATTTGACTCCTTATCTGTAGGTCCAGCTATTTCCTTCTCCTTTCCTAACCCTTCAGTATCACCATAAGACGGTTCAAAGTCCCCACCAAAACCATATTGAGTTGAATACATGGCATCATCTGCAAAGTTGTTCAATGCATCATCTTGTGTGAAATCTCCATAGCTTTGGTCTGAAGGAACATAAAAATGTAGAAGATGCCTCTTAATTCTTAATTTATTTTGATGACAAGAAGGGTAAAAAACTTCAATATATATAACATCTCATGAGGTCCAGGGTCCATAATAAGACTGTGCTTGGTTCTTTTGCAGTTTAAAACAGAAAATCAGAATGTTTACACTTTGCATCTTAATCAAGGTTTGGTGAATGTCATTCACAATAAGAAGAAAATGACAGGAGAAGGACAACGGTTGACTCTCAGGTACATAAATGTAAAGGTTATTAGAATCAGCACAACTAAAAATCAAATAATTTTTTTTTTAAGCAAATACATTCTACAGCACTTTGACAGTTTCGACTAGTAATCATTTCCGGTTGGTTGATAGCAATGGAAAAGTATAACTCGAGTTCTCTACTTTCAAATTTTCTACCCAAATATGACGTAATCCTTACAATTTTTAAAATACTTTTAGTTTTATTTCTTAATCATTGTCTCCCTCAGCCTATTTCTAGCAGAACTGTCAAATTTTGACATAGACTTGACATAAGTCTTAAATATATATATATAATTATATATATATATATACCTATTAATTCCGCATTAGAACGACCGATATATATATATATTAAAAAGAATTTATTCAACTAGTGGAACAACAGTAACCATCTTGGTACAAACACATGTAGGTAGACAAGGGGAAGTAACTGACATAAATTATGGTAAAGCCACAGATTTCTATCAATAGCACTAAATCACTCTGTGACGTCACATCATAGCGGAACTTGAATGTTAATGGGGACAGGAAAGGAGGGACACGAAGCAACGCATCACCCATAGCAGGCCTATACTTGTAATGTTGCAATTCAATGTTACATTGTAGTGCGCATCTGTGTGTAATCAGTCACAGCTTTTCTTTTTTTTGCTTCTATGGTACTCTCCACCTGCTGCTTCTAACTCTGCACATGTTTTTTAACCCTCGTAGTGTTTACGGCCGATTAAATCGGCCGTAAAGTCGCTGCTGTGGTGTTTCGGCCGATTAGATCGGCCGTAAAAGGGGCTTTATTTTATGGCTGACTAAAGCTTCTGTACACCGCCAAATAAATCGAAACTACTCTTATAGGAATAAAGAAGAGTTCCACTTCCTCCCAGTGTTGTTTTGAATGCAGACAACAGCTGTTTTCAGCTCAAACTTTGTTTACATGTTGACACTCGATTTTCTCTTGAAAGCCACTGTAAACACTAACAATTTATAACCAAGAAGCAGGTCCACCAGGAAGGAAATTACTTACTCGAAAACAAGTTTTAGAAGTCTTAGATGGTTAGATTGATGATCATTTTGATATTATATCTAGGTCTAGATAATCTAGTAGTGGCAGTGAAGGCTAGGAGCCAGTAGTTAGATCTAGATTAGATCTAGATCTAGATTTAGATCTAGACCTAGATTTAGATCTAGACCTAGGGATTCAGTTCCAAGAGCAGTTGAGTTAGAAGTAGATAGAAACGGAGATGTAGATCTAGATGTAGATCCAGTTGATAAAGAGACCTGAATAACAAACAATGCCAGCTAAGTACTCAATCTACTTCTGCATGCTTTTTACACGTATTCTATTATGTTGACAATGGTCAGAGAGAAAACTTAGGACCTACTTGACGTTTATGTTCACTTGTTCTGTTGCATGAATATGCTACAGCTGGTTTATTCTTGGTGTGAGGCTACTAGACCTATACATTTTCTGAAAGCTGAATAAATTCTCTACAACTTTTATTCTTATCTTTTTGAGCTAAACATGTTGGTTTCCAAGTTATTTGATAACAAAGTAGATATTTTTTAGGCTAGAAACCTGACCTTGGCATTTCAAGGCCAAGGTCAAGGTCACAAAACACTTGTATGGTACCGAAACCCGCTTCAAAATTTTCTAGACCCTCTCAGCTTTCAGAAAATGTATAGGTTTTATGGTTTATAATAAATATTTGCTGCCTCCCAGTCCAATTTATGACCCCTATATAAATTACCAAATATAGCCAGACACCACACACTAAATACTAGCGACACTTGTATGATTAACATAAAAGAAGAGTTCCACTTCCTCCCAGTGTTGTTTTGAATGCAGACAGCTGTTTCAGCCCAAACTTTGTTTACATGTTGACACTCGATTTTCTCTTGAAAGCCACTGTAAACACTAACAATTTATAACCAAGAAGCAGGTCCACCAGGAAGGAAATTACTTACTCGAAAACAAGTTTTAGAAGTCTTAGATGGTTAGATTGATGATCATTTTGATATTGTTAGTTTTATCTAGGTCTAGATAATCTAGTAGTGGCAGTGAAGGCTAGGAGCCAGTAGTTAGATCTAGATTAGATCTAGATTAGATCTAGATCTAGATTTAGATTTAGATCTAGACCTAGGGATTCAGTTCCAAGAGCAGTTGAGTTAGAAGTAGATAGAAACGGAGATGTAGATCTAGATGTAGATCCAGTTGATAAAGAGACCTGAATAACAAACAATGCCAGCTAAGTACTCAATCTACTTCTGCATGCTTTTTACATGTATTCTATTGTGTTGACAATGGTCAGAGAGAAAACTTAGGACCTACTTGACGTTTATGTTCACTTGTTCTGTTGCATGAATCTGCTACAGCTGGTTTACTCTTGGTGTGAGGCTATTAGACCTATACATTTTCTGAAAGCTGAATAAATTCTCTACAACTTTTATTCTTATCTTTTTGAGCTAAACATGTTGGTTTCCAAGTTATTTGATGACAAAGTAGATATTTTTTAGGCTAGAAACCTAACCTTGGCATTTCAAGGCCAAGGTCAAGGTCACAAAACACTTGTATGGTACCGAAACCCGCTTCAAAATTTTCTAGACCCTTTCAGCTTTCAGAAAATGTATAGGAGTTATGGTTTATAATAAATATTTGCTGCCTCCCAGACCAATTTATGACCCCTATATAAATTACCAAATATAGCCCGACACCACACCCTAAATACTAGCGACACTTGTAGGGTTAATGCAAGAGGCTAATCATATAAAAATAATAATAGTTATAATAATATTAATAATAATAAAAAAAAACAATATAATCATAATAATAAAAATAACCAATATAATAATAATAGTAATAATAATAATAATAATAATAATAATAATAATAATAATAATAATAGTACTACTACTACTAAGACGACAAACACTGTAAATTTGCAGAAAATTGGCATCACTGCAATAGAGCCAAGACAAAAAAAAAAAAGATATTTTCTTGCAGTTGGTTTATGAGAAATTCGAATAATCAGACTTCGTTTTGTGTGGTTTCCACTGTAAGTCCTTTCTTGAAGCTTATGGTGAGGAAAATAGCTTAGTACTCACAATTAGAGCTGTGGTATACTTGACTCATGCCAGCGCTGTCATAAGAGTCCTCTTGAGTGTAACCAACTTCATTTTGATAACCTTCAAATAATAAATTGATTAAGATTTGACATATTAAACACTGTATGATTGTACAATTACACTGGAACATCTCCTACTTACATTTTCCCTGAATTATAACGTGTCAAGTTTAAAGCTATTCAACGCTTTACTCTGAGACATTGATAAATGCCATATCTCTCTCCTAAAACAAAATCTAATGTGAGAAAATCAATATTTAAGGCCAATTAAAAATGAAGGCTCATCTTGGCCTTCAATGAATCAATGTACACGCCAGAGGCTGATCTTGTCCAGTCAGTAGACTAAAGACAGACTTCGTCTATAAATTTGTATAATATGATACTATACATAATAGGTGAATAAATTCTGATAGGCTGATATCTCACAAAATGGCTTCAAATTAGACATTGATTGAAATTCAAAAATGGTAATACCATAACATGACATAGAGAACATGTAATAAAAAAAAACAAAATATTATGAGATGCTCACCTCCTCTGCCCCTTGGTTTATTTTTTAAATTTCCTCTGCCAGGTGTTGAAAAATTCCCTCTGCCAGCTGATCTGACTCTCCCACCACCTCTATTAGGTCTGTTCGATTTTTTTCCCCTTGCAGATTTTCCAAATTTAAATCCTGACCCGTCCATTGCTGGATTACACCCAGAGTCTAAATTATCTGTACTTTTAGGACCAAATGGTTCATTGTACCAAGGGCCACCTTTAGCTCCTTGACTATCAAAGGATTCATTATGGTAAGACGAGTCTGGGCCACTACTTTGATAATATTCGCCTTCATCACACTCCATTGATGGTCCTGCACCGATTCCTCCTTGCCCATAGAGAGTATTGCCAAATCCAAAGTGATTACTGCCAATGTTATACATATTACCTGAAAAGTCAAATGAAAAAGGTGAACATAATTATCAAATCAATGTAGTCTAGTTTTAACTTGAAATGATTGTAACAGGAAGAGAAGTCTACAAAAAGTTGAGAACAGGCAAACAAATTTTTTTTTCAGATTCCTACCATGGCCCTTTAATTGACTATTTCAGAGCATTAAAATATTGGGAGGAAGACACTCACAGTCACATTATTTGTTAGAAGGCTAGATAAATGTTTTTAAAATGTTTTGTTTAAAAGTAATCTTTCGCACAAAAGAGAGCGAATCTAGATAAATTTTATAGTTTAACATCCTATTTTTTTAAAGAACACAATTAGAAATTTCATTTTGGTTGGTCAAATTCTATTCTAGATTCTAGTACATAGATCTAGGGTTTCACAAGGCAAACACTTCGAAAAGAGAAAGATCTGGAAAGAGAGGGAGAGGGTCATCTCTAGATTTATAGGCTATTTTGGTTATCCTCTCGATTCAGATTTAGAATGTGCCTTAACATGTAGATCTAGAACCTAGATCTATATCTATATCTAAAACAAACAAAAAAAAAACATGTTATAGCATTTAACGGTTAGATCTAATCTAGAAATCTAGATCTAAGTCTTGATTCTTGAACAACTTGAACAAGAACCACCGGTTTACCTGCGTAGTCTTGGGATGATGCTCCTGCAAATCCTGGTGGATTTTTAGGGTTTCCCTTGCCCGACTTCAATTCCCGTTGCTTCAAAAAACTTCCGAAATCCATCTTTAAAGTTTGATACACAGTTCAGCTATGATTTAAAAGGTTGAGGTTCTTCAAATTGTGTTTTCATCGTCAATATAACTAGCTCTATACGCCATTTTCACTTTCACGAACTGACAAAGCCAGGAGACGATCTTGCTTTAAAGCTGAAACAGAATAACGTCAACGTAATTTATAAACGTACACTTATGTTTTAGCTCACTTTTGCTATTTTCACTGTATCATGCGAAAAACTGTTGTTGTTGTTTGTTGTTTTGTTTTTTTGCGAACATCGGAATATACATAATTATGCTAAATTTTGCACCGAAACATAATGCAAAGTCATAATTCTCAAGTAGGGAACTACGTGCGTTATTTTATTTTTTTTTTAAATTATGTTGAACTATTGCCTGTGCCATGTGGCAACTCAGCATTACTCGAAGTGTTCAAGGCACAAAAAAAGATATGCAACTTTGCAAGGCTCCAACAACAACAAAAAACACAAATTAATAAGTACATGCAGCTCTAAGAATACAAAGCGATACAAACACGTAAGCTTTTGGCCTTCATCAGATGAAATAAAGAAAAATATGACTACATTGACAAAAAAAACAAAAAGAAGAAAAAAATGAAAGATTATGCCCATGTAAATCTATGACACTTGTCTAATGCATCGCATATTTCGGTCCTTCCGCTGAAAAGCCTTTATCAATATCATATCAATGTTGGGTTTAGCTCCATTATTCGTGGGTATTGTGCTATTGACAAAGCTGGAGAATTACATACACTGTAAATGAAAAGTGTGCGAAAAGTAAACTTAAAATTATGTTCCTTCAGAGTATATACTTTTACAAAGTAAGGTATTGCAAGGAAATTATATTTTTCACACGTTGAGACCCTGTTCTTTGAACGGAAAAATCATTAAGTACAATCGTAATTAATGAGCAACTCCGCCAGGGAACATAGCGAAGCTGTGTGACTTGCGGCTGTCCTAAGCCAGGGTAAAGGAGGAAGGTTGGGCACTGGGTTTACACCCCAGTTCCGAAAAACTATCCTGTAACAGAAACCAAGGCAACAAAAAATATTATCTATTTGGCTGAGGGAGACACTTCTTCTTCAGAAGAGTCCATGACGCAGGCTAGTGAAAGCCTTCGGGAAGCTAGTTTGCCGACAGTGCTCCTAACGACCAAAACCAAAACCCGTATTGGGACCTGGAACATCCGGACCCTTTACGAAACGGGCAGAATAGCCCAGGTAAGTAAAGAAATGAAAGAGTACAGTCTGAAGATCCTGGGACTGTGTGAGACAAGATGGACTGGTGCTGACAGGAGAACATTGGTAGGTGGAGAGACCATCATATACTCAGGCCATGAAGATGGACATGTACATGAGCATGGAGTGGGGATGATCATAGCACCAGATACAGTAGGAGCATTGATTGCATGGGAACCAGTGGCAGTATCACCACGGAGTAGAAAGGTCACAATCATTCAATGCTATTCCCCTACAAATGCAGCAAAGGAGGAGGAAAAGGAGGAATTTTATGAACAGCTACAGGCAACTTTCAACAGGGCACCTCGACGAGATATGAAGATTGTGATGGGCGACATCAATGCAAAAGTTGGAATGGAAAATGCAGGTAAAGAATTGATCATGGGAAAGCAGGGCGTAGGCACAAGAAATGAGAATGGGGAATTGTTTGTAGAGTTCTGCTCCTTCAACGACTTGGCAATTGGAGGTACCATTTTCCCACACAAGACCATTCACAAGGTTACCTGGACATCTCCGGATGGCAGAACACAAAACCAGATTGATCACATCACCATAGGCAGGAAGTGGAGGAGAAGCTTACAAGATGTAAGAGCAAAACGAGGGGCAGACGCAGCCTCAGACCATCAGCTGGTGATTGCAGTACTGAAGCTGAAACTGAAAGCCTATAGAGATCAGGCGGATAGACCGGCACACAGGTTCAATGTACAGTATCTGAAGAACAAAGCTAAAGCAGAAGAGTACAAGGTCGAGCTGAAAAACAGATTTGAAGCATTGTCAGACCTGGATGACGAAACTGTGGAAAACCACTGGCAAGAAATCAAGAAAACTTGGAATACAGCATGCCAACAGGTCTTGGGCAAAAGAACAAGAGAGCTCAAAGAATGGATTTCAGCAGACTCATGGAATCTCATTAAGGAACGGAAGGAGGTCAAACAGAAAATCAACCACACACTGGACCAAGTACGTAAGGAGGAACTGCAGGGTCAATACCGTGAGCTAAATCAAAAGGTTAAAAGGAGCACCAAACAGGATAAGAAAAACTTCATACACGAGCTGACAGAGGAGGCGGAAACAGCAGCAGGTAAGGGAGACATGAAACGTCTGTATGACATCACCCGCACCCTTTCTGGCAAGAACAGAAACACATCCTGCCCGGTAAAAGACAAAGACGGAAAAGCTATAACTTGCGAAGCTAAACAGAGGGAGCGATGGGCGGAGCACTTCAAGGAGATTCTGAATAGACCACCACCCCCTGAGCCTCCGGAAATACCAGACGCAAGTGAAACCTTGGAGGTGAACATGGCCCCCCCCCCCCAACAAAAGCAGAGATTCGGAAAGCTATAAAGACCATGAAATCTGGAAAAGCAGCAGGCCCTGACGGAATCCCCCCTGAAGCTCTGAAAGATGACATCAACACATCCACTGACATGCTACATCCCTTTTTGCAGAAGGTCTGGGAAAATGAAGAGATGCCAATGGAATGGAAGAAGGGATACCTTGTAAAACTACCTAAGAAAGGAGACCTATCATCCTGTGGAAATTGGAGAGGCATTACCCTGTTGTCAATACCAGGCAAGATCCTGTCTAGAATCATACTGGAAAGATTGAGGACAACGTTCGACCAAAAACTGAGAGATGAACAGGCCGGCTTTAGACAAAGGAAATCATGCACAGACCAAATAGCTTCCTTGAGGATCATAATTGAGCAATCCTTGGAGTGGCAGACCTCACTCTACATGACCTTTGTTGATTTTCAAAAGGCGTTTGACAGCGTGGACAGGGAGGTGATCTGGAAACTTATGCAGTATTATGGAATCCCACACAAATTCATCAACATCATACGGAGGCTATACGAAAACTCTACCTGTCAGGTCATGATGGAAAACTTACTGACCCCTTCAAAGTAGAAACTGGAGTACGACAGGGCTGCCTACTATCCCCAACAATTTTCTTGATAGTCGTAGACTGGGTGATGCGAGCCTCTACAACAGGTATGAAAACGGGCATACAGTGGACCTTCGCAAGACAGTTGGAGGATTTGGACTTTGCAGATGACATCTGTCTCCTCTCACATAGATACCAGGATGCACAGGCCAAACTGTCCAGGTTGGCAGGGGAAGCAGCAAAGACTGGCTTACAGATCAACATCCAAAAAACAGAGACCATGAGGATCAATGAGAAACAAGCGAACCCTCTCCACATAGAAGGAAAGAACATAAAGGAAGTGGACAAGTTCACCTATCTGGACAGCGTAGTTGACAAGCATGGGGGCACCGAAGAGGACATAAAGAGCCGCACCAACAAAGCAAGATTTGCATTTAACAACCTCAGACCGATTTGTAACTCTTCAGCCCTCTCCATTCGTAACAAGATAAGAGTTTTCAATACAAATGTCAAGTCTGTTCTACTTTATGGGTCAGAAACATGACGAACCACCAAGACAAACACAACAAAGCTCCAGTCCTTCATCAACAGATGCCTTAAATACATACTTAAAGTCAGATGGCCCCAGACCATATCCAACGAGGAGCTATGGAGACGCACAGAACAAACACCAATTGAGATCCAAATTAAGAAAAGGAAGTGGGGTTGAATAGACCATACTCTGAGAAAGCCCACAACAGACAGCACGAGGCAGAGTCTGGAATGGAACCCACAGGGCAAGCGGAAAGTTGGACGACCTAAACAGACATGGCGAAGAAGTATGGAGGCAGAGATTAGGAGTGCGGGCAGGACATGGACTGGACTGAAGAGGGATGCCCAAAACCGAGTCAGATGGAGAGGCGTTGCTTCGGCCCTATGTTCCTCCGGGGACCCAGAGGCATAAGAAGAAGAAGAGATGAAATCAAATCTAGATTAAAAAAAAAAAAGAAGAAAAAAAAAGAGAGGCAAATAATAAAGATTACATGTAGTCGTAAACGGAAAGACAGAGAGAAGATTGTGTGTGGTGAGAGGTTATCAAATCCAACCAACCAATAAGAGATACATCTCTAGAACAAATAATCAAATTATATTACATCAACTAGTCTAGATCTAAAATAAACTAGATCTAAATAAACAAATTGGAAAACAAATTATTTTTACATCCTCCAACTCTTAAATCATTCAGATAAAAATTCATCGCGAAAGGGATCACAAAACGTCTGACCAAGCTGTCAACGTCGGAGCTGCTGGCCCACACTGCAGATCAACCCACCCTGAGAAATATGCCTGTCATTATATGCACGACTCCTAGAAAAGGCTAGTCAAGCAAGCCCATCCTTGAGGTTCAGAAGATTTTGTCTCATGCGTTTCAAAGGCAAATTTCGTCTGTCGGTATCTGCTTGAAACGTATGTCTCCGTTCTGCTTATGACAAAAAATGTCGCAGTCATAATATAAAAGTACTTTTTAGTAGGCGCATAGGCTTATTACATTGGCACCACGAAGGCTAACCTCTGTACAGGACTTTGTAGTAGTATGATCTGCCTATATGGAGAAGCGATTCAAGAAAAGTTATCACCATCTATGAAAGGAGGCTAAAACCTTAGTTTAAAGGTGTCATGGTGCTTGTTGTGCCGAGGCGCCTTGTTGAACAAACAACTTTTAATTTAACCCAATCGCACTTAGATAGATCTGCCCACCCAACCCAGCTCCAACCTAAGAGAAGGGAAATAACTCCGCAAGAAAATCTTACCTTACTTGTTTTAAAAAATTGTAAAAAAACACCCATAAGTGATAGAAACATAATTTAAATTGCAAAAATAAAAAGAATAAATGATCTAATAGATAAAGCTTAAATATATATGTTCATGAAAATACAAGAAAGGGTAGAATTTTTTAAAGAGAGAAGTTTTGAAAAATTTTGGCACGGATACCTGTGATGAAGGATTCAAAAAAAATATTATAAAATAAGTTACAGAAAGTATAATAATTTGGCTTGTATATTTACAAAGAAGAAGACTTGTAGTTTAGTTCAGGTGAATTTCAAAAAGATGGAAAACAGGGGAAAAGGATTTTTTTTTTAACGCGGCGAAAAAGTGTAAAAAAACAAAAATGAGACAAGACAATGTGTGGTTGCCAAAAAAATCATTAAAAAAAAATTTTTATTTTAATCTCAATATATTTTATATAATGATGAAGAAAAAGACCAGTTGCTTGCTTGACATTAGTTTCAGGAAGATAGGATCAAATGTTGGGAATTGAGAATTTTTTTTATATTTACTGGTTTAAAAAGTTGCGAAAAACAGAAATAGAGGAAAGAGTGAAGGGGTAGAAAATAACTCATTTCACTAAAGATGATCACATTTTTCATCATACTTTAAATTTAAGAAATCAGGAGACTTCTTATTAACTAAAAAAGAGACAAAAAACAATATGAAAACTTCAGGCAAAATTTGTTTCTCAAAAATGTTTAATCCAATCCATCTATGAAAGGAGGCTAAAACCTTAGTTTAAAGGTGTCATGGTGCTTGTTGTGCCGAGGCGTAATGGAAAGGCAAACAGTTGCCTTGAGAGTGTGATAATACGTGTAAACCGTAGCAAACCCCATCTTGCAAAGAGAACCGCCAAAACGAAAGAATATGCATGTAAAATCGAGACGATGGTTGAATAAATTGTGTGCATCGCAGACAACGCTGTGATTAATCATTTAGCCTGGGTTCTACTAAGACATGCCTCGAGTCAGAACTTCCTGATCCTGGCTTTAGTATGCTTGGACTCATGCCGACACCTATAACCAAGCGCCGCACACGTTGCCTTCACTATTTTCTTTCATTGGGCTGCTGATTGGCTTGATGAAACATAGTGAGCAGTCTCAAGCTCGAATGGAATCCCCATTCAAGTCTTAAGCATCACACCGTTGCTATAAAGCTCTGGAAGATGCATTCTGTGACTCTCCGTAGCCGTTTGCAAAAAGCTCAAAAAACAAAAACAACAAATGGCTCTTTTTTTTTTTTTAACTCAAACTTGGCCCTGTATTTTTGTTTTCAAACTAACGTTTTAGTTATCTCTTTTCATTTCTTTTTCATCATTGTCATTCAAGTGCATCGTTTTTTTTTCCCCTACACATTTGGCCATATAAAATTAAATGTCAGCTGTTTGATTTATGGTTCTCTACCACGAGACTTTGCATAACTAGTTCTTGTCATAATTTCAAATAAATGCAGTCTCAGTATTACCAGTGATATTGCCGGTGTTTTTATTTACCCATTACTAACACGCTACTCTGCCTTGGGTGGCCTCTTTCTGACTGCAAGAGAGACTGGTATGACACGCTAAGGCTTAAAAAAGCAATGTTCTTTAAAATAGTTTACTTCCACATTGTCAAGTATTCTGGTAAAGTGGTATACATTTCTGCTTCTTAGCTGTTTTTAATGAAATGAAACAACTTAATGTAGCTTTGAAACCTAAAAGAATTGATATTACACACAGCGCAGCATTCTATGCCCAGAGGGCACTGAATGAGATAAAAGTCAGCTGCTTTCCATGGACATAATGCTTCACAAGAACATTTCTCTACGGAAATTGAATAGAAAAATACAGAAATAATTCCGTAACTCATTTTACAGTTGTCTGTGATTTATTTCTCGACATTTTATGACATTCATTATGACAAAGATGATCCAAAATACGTGTGCAATGCTTTAGTAAACATAGACATGAAATGTGGTACATTGGCACATAAGTTGACACCTGCCATTTGACATAGCAATGGGTATTTAGGTAACATAACAGAGAGAAGGGAAATATTCCCAACTCATCATGGCCATCTGCTTCACTTATTTGCTAATACTAATAGAAATATTCAAAATACATGATGACTGATCATGATACATTTAAATATTACATAATATGAAGAAGAGGTCTTTTCTTATCAATAAAAAGCAAACACCACAATGACTTTTCCTTATGGAAAGCATCCTCCTCAAAACATTTCTCCTATTCTGAATTACACATCACTAACACAACATGATTTATTTACTGATGAAAGAATGTAAAACTAAAACTTCCAAATATTGATCATTACATTTTTAAGCTATACACATGTACTAGATACAAACTAGAAGGGTAAGGAGCAGATGTAGATCTACTCTTCCTTCAGCTACCAATCACTTCAAAGATACTTTTATCACATAATAGTTGACTGTCTCAGTGAGATCAATTTAAAAAATAATGGATAAGGCAAAATTCTATGTGACATTTAATTTTTCCCAAATAATTTGGTACTGTATGAATGATTTCTATTGCAATTAAGTCTGACAAAAATGTTGTGAAGGTATTAGGATTAGCTTTTAAAAATGTAAAATATCAATCAAACTCTGTCAACAACACATAAGCATTTTCAAATAATTTTGGGGAAAAAAAAGCCACACCTATTTGGTTAGGCTTGTACAGAATGTCTAAGACTTGTAGGTGAAAACAAAAATTAAGCAAGCTGTATCTTGATAGTAACAAAGAAAAAAGGAAATGGGCATTCAGAAAAGGTGAAAAAAAGCTTTGAAAGTCAAGGAGAAAATGACACTAAAGACATAAAAAGCAACTTTGAACAATGTCATGTGCAAAAATTAAAACAGTGAAAGATGTACCAACTTTTACAAAATAACAACAACAAAAATTCAAGATAAAACAATTGCACAAAGGATAAAACAAAAATACGATTAATGTGAATTTTCGTTCTTTATTCTTGCATGAAACAATAAATATGTTATTTTAATCTTAAAGTTTCAGACATCGCATAATAAGCATACCAGTATAGCACATATATGTAGCATAGAGCATAGAGCAAAAGAAAAAAACAACAACAAAACTTTTTGATTGCACTATAAAGACAATATGCCCGATGTTACATTGAAATATGGTAGTTGTGATTAAACCAATGGCAACAAAATTGTACAAGAAAAGCTGAAAAAAACGGTGAAATTTCTCTTCTCGCTACTTTCAAAAATAATTATCTTTCTGAATTGTTTATCCAGGTGAAATTTCTCTTCTCACTACTTTCAAAAATAATTATCTTTCTGAATTGTTTATCCACATGAAATGGAACCCCCCCCCACAGACACACACAATAAAAAAAAAACGGGATTTATGAAAGATAGAATGATGAATTGTTAAGTAGGACATTACATCAATGATTTGGAACCAATCACTCCATCAAGCCTATGTATGGGGAGGGGTGTTGGGGATGAAAAGAGTGGAAAGGGAGGAAGTATGCTAGATTTGCTCTGAGTATTAGTATTTGATGATAAAAGAGGGAATAGAGGAGAGCTTAAGCATGGAAAGAAAAAAGTAATACATTGTAGAATTCTCCAAGAGTTTAATGTTTATAATTTTCAAACTGACAAGTAGACCATGTTTTGACTTGGCAATGCACAAGACGAGTGATTCAATGAAAGGCCTCTTGATTTCATATAAAATTTCCTTTCTATACCATACTTATTTGAATTAGTTCGAGAAAACCAGCCCATATTAATGTATTGAATAATAAAAAATAAAATAGGTATGGGTCAAAGTAAAATCTCAAAGGCTCAATACTGAGCAACTTCGATTAATTTCATAGAGCACGCTAAAGCAGTGGTATCTACTACAGTGTACTTCATAACAAGCTTTTCTTAAAAAGTCTTAACTTAGAGTATTATTTTCCAACAACAATTTATTCATGAATTCAATTCTGATACAACAAAGGTTTTTAACTGTATTTGATGATAAATCATCACAACAATGGCAAGAACATGAGATTTGGATAACCATTAGACCATAATGTAAAAGAACAATTATATAAGAATTCATAATTTATCAAAGTCATGCATTGGAAAACTACTTTGACGACATAGGTGGTTTAGGAAGACATGACCAAAACATGTGTATAATGAGCTCCAATGGATATATTGTTATGCACTTAATTGAGAGGTTAACAAGAAAAATATTATAAACCATAACTTCTTTTGTGCATGACATATAAATAAACCTCAAATGAACTTAGTGATCGATACAACCCTACCACTGTTGGATACAATTCCTAATTAATCATGAGCAAAGTAAATAATCTCAATTACATTTCACAGCCTAGTAAGGAGCAACGTATGATACTGTTAAGATGTACCATAGTTCAATTAGTTGGAAATACATGAACTTGCCATGCAACATTTGTGTAGATAAAATGTGTACCTTTTTCTAAGTTAAAATGTCCAAACACAAATATTTGAACATACAAAAATAGCCCTCAAGAGCCACCATCTTATAATGATGTTGAAGTTGTAACAAGTACAAAGGAAGTACAAGTGAAAAATTTGATTGAAATAAGGCTGCAGTACAACTTACAAGAAATATTTGTGGCAAAATTGCTTAAGATGAATTTTCATAAACTTAACCGATCATAATTTGAGAGAAATTTATGGGAGTTACGACCAAAGAACAAAACTTTTCAGGAAATACAGTGATTGATTTATATTTGAATACAAACTGAGCATAAATAAATTCATCTTTGGGAATTAACGATTGTCTCTGATATGTCCAATATTCAACATTCATACAGATGTGTGAAGTAGGAATACTTAATGATGAGGAGAGTGGAAGAAGCTATCAAGAAGCTATCACGTTATCTGGAGCAGGCCCTAAAACATTCTTTCCCTCAATGTTGTGTTGCTAGTTTTTTTTTTCAGTTTTCTTTTTTTTTTTTTTAAATACATGACTGTATTTAACAGGCTACATACTGCTTGTACATGTAATTGAATGTAAAACAAATCATTGCCTTGCCATTTTAGATTGAACACTGTAAAATTTGTTGGTTAATTCTTTTTTTCAGGATGAAAAGGCTGCATTTTGATTATGGGGATATATTTTCATATGAAAAAGATTATAAACATGTAGTATGAAAAGGGAAACATAATTCAACGCAACCCCTGCCTCACTTTCCCACAAGGCCCTCTTCCACAAGTCCAAATATCGTATTTTAACATTTATTCATTTTTATAGCACTGCATAGTCAGATTTCAGGATTTTAATACATGCTTGAACCAGATTACCTTTTCCTGTTACAGACTTTCTTTTTGTCATGTAAAAACAGTTGATTATTCATTACTCTTTGTCTACCTATTAAATAATTCTCAAACTCCGACCGACTATAAAATGTACATGTACAAAAATAAACCTGCCTCTCCCTTCGCTATTTTGCTACAGCACTTGTGCTAGGAATAAAAGTGGAGTGATGGACCTACGTAATGAAATACCCATTTTTTTATTGGCTGACCAAAAAAAGTCATAGGACCTTTCATTTCAAACGCTGATAACTGCAAATAAAAATGCTTTTGCTTTCCATTTTAATGAATGATTTAAGATAGTTATCTGTACGAAGGATACATGTAGAAAGTACAGGTAAAAATATCAATTCTCTGAATTTCTTTATTAATTGACGTAATAACTGTTCAGCATTCAAACTCTACCTGAATACCGGTATTTCATTGAAAACATTCAGTTTCACCTGGAAAGCTGCATATTTAAGGAATTATCATGGATTGTGAACGTTAGAGATTTGCTTAAATGTAAGTCTACAAAAGCACCACACACTCACCCCATCCCACTCATAAACAATCATATATATACCCTATCAAATACTTCAGTACATGAATTCAACAGATCTTTAAATTTTTTTCATATCATCACACGCACAGCGTTCTTCAAAATCAACTCTGTGCTGGCTGTTAAGAAAATCAATAAAAAGCTGAGCTATAGGGACAGAATATGAATTAACCTTTGCCTGCTTTAAAATATAAAAGATACAATTTCTGTGTAAATGTAAAACTAAATACTTATCAATAATATCCCATAACCACTTACTTTACTGAAAGATAACAAATCTTTGAAATTAACATGAGAATGAATTGCCTGTCCAGTTATTAGTTATTTAAATAAAAATTAGTTTTTAACAGGTTTCTGAGGCCCTGCTGGTGTAGATTTACCTCACGCCTCATATGACTGTTAAAAATTACTTAATGAAATGATTCTACATAAAATAAACAAACATGTATAAATGTGGGAGTACTGTTTTAGGAAAGGGAAAAGCAATCAGTGCTACTAGTAATATAAATTCATTACAAGATTAGAAGAGCAAATGGTGTTTTGTTCTATTAATAAATAAATAAACAATTATTACTAAAAGCTAGACTTGTTCCTCTTATTTCACTTACATATTTTGCATCTTTCTATTGCATAACATTTGCTATTATTTGTGCATCTTTCTGTGGAGCCCGTATTATACACGTTTTATGTTTAAAGTAAAGACTGCCAATTAATTTATGGGTGCCTGAATTGCTATTAGTATCTCAAGTGGTGATATTTGATATTTAATGAAGATGAAGAGAATAAAAATAAAGAGTCTTCAGTAAAATGATCTACAGGAGAGAGAGATACCTACTGAGAAAAAATAATAAAACCTCAACCACAGAGAAGGGAAGAAAAGGAACCAGTGATACAGCAAGCAGAATTTAAATATGGCAAATGTCATTCTCATATCATTTAATAAGGAACATTTTCAAATAAGGCAAAAGAAACTTAACTGTTAATGAAAAAAAATCATACTTTCCTTGATCAGCAGGTGACAGACATACATAATTTTCACCACTTCCTAATTCAAATGATACCTAGTGTTTTTGTTTGTAAGTACAGAACCTATCTGATAATGGTGATTGCGAAAAAAAGACATAATAGGTGCTGGTTTTTCCGAAATTACACTGATAGTGTAATACAAATTATAAAAATTTTTTATATTTGGCAGCAAAAACATGTCTAGCTTCCACTTTAGAGGCTTTTATTAGTTTTCCAGTTTTTCGCTATTTCTTGTAAATATTAAGATAATGTTCATATAAAAAAAGATTTCAGATCAAACATTAATGTAGGAACATAATACATGTATTTTCAAATAGATCTACAAATTGACATTAATCCAGTCGGCATAAAAATCTTTGCTCTCTTGAAATTCAAAACCAAAATTCACCTTTAAATATACACAAGTGCACATATCATTTTATAATAGCCTCACAACAATGAACAGTCACTTTTTCTTTCCTATTTTTATACAACATAAGAAAACTATGTCGGTGTTAAGATAAAATTGCAGTAATACCATACACAGAGCACGACTGTCTATGACTTTGACCACATGCATATTGTACCCTTTTCTGGGCTTCTCAATGTTCTAAAAGTAGTCAAGTCAAACACTAGTTGAATGAATGAATGCAAATGGAAAGGCTTTCCAGATAATGAACCCAGCTTTCAAAATTGCTTTCTTCCAAAATAGGGGTCAAATTTAACTCCACAGCTCATAAGTTGTTTAATCCACATCAAATGTTATTCTCCTGTCACCTTATGGGATCCCTCAGGGGAACCTAGGAGACATTAAACCTGGAGAGAGGGAGAGAGGGCCCCTCTTTCTCTCTCTAAAGAACAAATGTAACTCCAATCCCATCATAACACATTGGAGATTTGCACAAATTTATTCACGAGACTTTCCCTATCCCATTTTTAAAACAAGATAATTTACCATGAATGTATGCAGTAGTTATCGGGAAGATTCAATGTATAGAAAAAAGGCCTTCATAGTCAAGACAAATTTATTCCCAAGAAGTAGCATGTAAACCTATTTTCTGGTTGATCTATAACAGTGGACCTATTTCAGATTCAGCCGACATAGATAAATAGATGTATCACTTTTGCTTTTATCTATTCAGTATCATCCAGAAAAAAAGAAAATAATATAAAACATAATTCTCCACCTTGCTTAACACATACTTTACAGTGCTGTTTGGGGAAAATATCATTCAGAAATGCTCTCCCCTAGATATAAGAATAAATTTAACAAGACATCCAATAACAAATATCTGGATTTTACACGTGAAACAGTATACAACTTTAAAAGGTATTCATCAAGCTATAAAAAGTTTGAGACCACACAGCTCTTTTATTTTCCTATTATCTGTAATACTAGACCAACATGATGCATGTACTGTAGCAATACAATAGGTGAACAACCCTCAGCAAAGTCTCAAACGAGTTAATACATATAGTGTGAAACATAACTCAGAGTCACAATAATTATGTTGCACCAGATGTGCCAAATAGCATTAAATGATCCTTAACTTTTATTGGGTTCCCCAAAATTATACGCACATGAGACATAACCATTTTCAATTCCTAAAAATAATAAATGAAAATAAACAAATAAACAAAACAAAAATGCTGGGCTTTGCCATACATGTTTCTACTATCTGCAATATTTGTACTTAAAAAAAAAATAAATGAATAAGCATTAAATGATTCCTGCATACCACTACCATAAGTTTGGCACAAATACACTTCTAATATAGACTAGGCGCACACACTTTGTTGAAAAAACAAAATTTTTTTTCCAGATAAAGAACATTAGGAATAAATAGAACAGAGTAAAACTTAAATATACTTGATTAATTCAATTTTCACCTGTAGTGAAAAATGGGTTCATCCTGTACTTTTTTTTCTGTTTTTCCTTTTGGGTGAGATAAGGACTGGGAATAAATGTATAACAACATTAAATCACAATAAAATCATAAACACTTTTAAAACTAAAAGGGTGAAACTACATGAGGGCAATGCCAAAACTAAAAGCAAGCTCTGTACTTATTTCACAATTTAAAACAAAGTAGAATACAACTAGTGACAAAATAACCAGAAAAATGATGCAAACGTAATGCACTCTCAAGAGCTGTCTTAGGACCATGCATTTAGATACATGTAGGAGGAAAAAAAAAGACTATCTCTATTATTCAAATGTGTTAATAGTCAAACATTTACGGTAATTGTTTTTAATCTTTTTTCTCCTTTCGCTTATATGAAATGAAAAGGATCATGATTTTCCTTTGCAAAAAGAGAAAACAGAGGAGCACAATAAGATCTAGAAACAAATGCAAAACATTTGGCTACAACCAGCAGTGTTTTAAATTTGTTTTAAAAGTTTTAAGCAGAGAAACAGCTTAGATCAGAATTGAAAATTTTCTTGTTTGTCCATCCATGCTGTCATTTAGCTGACTTATTGTATAAACAAATTATTAATCTATAATGTATTACAGTGGAAACCTCACAAAACTAAGTCTGATATTAGTGATAATTCAAATTTCCCATAAACCAAATTTTCCAAGACAATAGATTTTTTTTATCTTCGCCTTTAAAAATTAACTCACATTTGATGTTTTCCTCGTTTCATTCTCTTTATTTGAAGCTCACACCACAAATAGACATTACAAAAGTACTATCTGTCAAACAGAAGTCGATGCTTATTGCTACCATGACGAACTTAAAAAGAAAAGGGGTGGGAGAAGATTTTTTACAGAAAGATTTTTTACAGAAAGAAAACTAGGAAACTCATAAACGCAGTTTTTTTTAAATGCATGATGTTGTCTACTTATTTTAACACTTTAGTGGTTCAGTTATGCTCCCTTTTGTAATTAGACTTCTCTTAATTCAAAGTTTATACCAAATCTAAAGCAATTTAAGCTATGGGGTTTCCACTGTACTGTCTTTCGGTTTGATCTTAACATTTTTAGTGACGAACTATGTATTTAGATCTGGTGCTACGTGTCCATTTTAAAGGCATTAGGGTTAGCCATGTACAATGGAAGATAGCTGCTGTGATATTTTTCTTAACTGCTTATACAGTGTCCAACAGTTACTGACTTCTTACACTAAATATACTCTATGTCATTAATTTAATGTAGTCATTATATTGAGTGCCCTTTGCTAGGAAAATCATGTTTTAAAGTAAAATGAGAGTTCCAAAGTGAATTTGTACACGGCCAGTATATTTTAGCAAATTAACTAAAAAGAGAAGAAAAATGTCAAGGAATGTATTTGCTACAGATAGAGAAAGTTTCGTATTTTAAAAGATAAGTCCTCAGGGTACCAAGTTAGAACATTTCAAAAATATTCTTCAACCAGGGGAAGGGATTCAATTTGAAAAATGCATTTGGGAACATTATGCAAAGTAACAGCAGGCAAAATCAAACAAAACTTGCTAAAAACCTTGTAACACATTCAGGACATTCTTTACAGGTGCAAACATCAGAAGAAGCCTCCTCTTTTGAGCTCTCAGAAATTTTGCCTGCAGGTTTCTTCTCTCCTTCATCATCTAATTCTATCTTATCAGCTTTCACTACTTTGCTGACAATACTGCTCTGAGGATTTGCCAAATTTGCCGTAATGCTGGACATTCCATGCTCAAGAGCAATTCTTTTAGTAAGACTTTCTGGCTTGTTTTTTTTCTCCATGACAACAGCCGGGTCTTTTCTCTTCAGAACAAGAACACCAGGAACACCATTGCTATTGCCAGAGTCATACACATCACCACTGAGAGCAGAAGCAAAGCTTGCTTTTTTTAATGCTTGAGATTTTGAATCTAATGGTTTTTCCTGTTTCACATTTTTGGAATCAGAGCTTTTCAGTGAATGTGGGCCTCCTATTCTTTTAGGATGGGACTGCATGTGGTTATTCAGATCCGCCTTGTGAATAAAGGCCTTACTACACAATTGGCAACGGAGCAAATTTTCTTGCCCATGCGTCTTGCGATGAGTTGACAATAAAGTTCTTTCTGCAAAGCACTTGTGACAAATGTCACATTCAAATGGTTTGTCTGCAGTGTGGGATCTAACATGATCCAGAAGAAGAGATTTTGACTTAAACACTCTCTCACATTCACCACACTTAAATTTCTGAAGTGCAAACAAATCTGATTTATCTTTAGAAGGAACTTTTTCCTCTATAGGTTTGTGGTCATTTTTATCTGGCAGATTATGTTGTGCTGAAGTTTTTTCATCATGATTCTTAATCTTTGTTTCAGTAAAATCCTTGCCACCATCTTTATTTTCCATTTCTGACATGTGTTCATCCATATGAGTAAGCAAATCTAGTTTGGTATGGTAGCGTTGAGGGCAATAGCCACATCTGAATTTGGGTAGTGCATCTTTTGAACCTAAGCACTGTTTCAATGAGTTGGAACCAGCATTATCCTTACTTGGAAGGAGCCGCTTCTTTTTTACACATACCTTTGAATTTTTACCCACTAAGTTTTTGGAAAGCTTTTGGTCAAATTTCCTCCCTACCAATTTTCCAGTTTTAACTGATTTATTTTCAGGTTTAAAACTGAGATTTTGTTTTGAAGCTGACGCTGAAGAAAAGTACTTCTCCATTAAAGATGTTTGAACAAGATCAGAAGAATTGGGTGGGGCATTCACTTGCTCTTTAGAATCCTCATTAGGTTGCTCTTTTGAATCCTCTTTAGGTGGGTTATTGCTTGATGTCAGATCCTCGCTTTCTGGTAATATGTTTCCTTTTGGTTTACTCTTCAAGTTCTTTTTCTTCACAGGCTTTCTTTTTTTCTTAACAGGTGAATCTTCAATACCTGAAACTATTTCTGCTGAAGAATCTCCACTTAGTTTAATAGATATTCTTAAGGAACCTGGTTTTTTCTTGCTAACAAATGTTTTATTACTTAACCTTTCTTTATCTACAAGTTCATCTTTTTCCATTGCTGCAGCCTCCTCTGCATCAACAACATAATCATCATCTTTATCTTTTTCTACCTGAGTTTCTGATGAGCTACTGTCTTCACTCAAATCACTTAGCACAGAGTCATCTGGATGAGGAGCTTTAATTGTTGAATTTGCTTGAGTCCTTTTACGATTCATTCTTGTGGGAAGCAGCTCGTCATCTACACCAGGAATGCTTACAAAGCCTGCATCTGCCTGCAGCTCAATTAACCTCATGGCATTGTCTTTAGATTTTCGACTTGAGCTTCGTCTTGGTGCATTCTCTTCATCATCAACTTTAGCCTTTTTGCGCATCTTTTTCCCTACACCTCTTTTACCAGGAACAGTGTACTGTGCATCTTCTTCAGTTGATTTTGGTTCTTCAATACCATCAGCTTGGGCCGTTTCTTCAGAGAGACAAGGTATAATATCAGTTCTCTCTAATACCACTACACTTTGAGGTACCACTGATCCAGGCGGTGCACTTGCTAGCATTTTGGCTTTTTTTGCAGTTTGTTTTTTGGCCCTTTTGCTTGCACCTAGACCTTTTCTCTTTCTACCCTTTGGTGTTTTACAATTTGAAGATGCTTGAAATTTTACAATATCAGAGTCAATAACTTTTTCACCATGGTGCTCATTGTTTTGGGTTAAGCTTATTTCCTTATCCATATCAACTGAAGGTTGTGACAAATGAAAAAAATTCTCTTGATCTTCTACACTTTGAGAATTTTCTGCAAAAGAACTGCAACAAGGAACATCTTTGCTAGGAAGATGCTCAGTGAGAGAAACTGGGGCAGGCATTACCGAAGAAACAGAATGCTTATTAACTTCTGATGCATCAAATACAGCATTTGGAACAAATACAGAATCCTTCAAACTTTCTAATGGACTGTCAATGGGTAATGGTTTATCTTCAGCTAGAACATTAGCATGCATATACGAATTTTTAATAATGGAGGATTGATTGCTGTCAACAAAAGCCTTAACCCCTTCTTGGAGAATATCATTCTCAGAATCTTTTTTTAAGTTGACTGTGCTGGGTGTAATGTTGAAAGCTTGACTAGCTGCTATGGATACAACAGGTGTATTAGTAGCCTCTGCATCATTGTTAGAAAAAGAAAACAAAGAAGCATCTCTGCCGTAGAAATTTGACTTCTTTGGGGTACTTTTAGGTAACTTTGAGCTCTTCTCTTGAGATATCGATAAAACGTGTGGTGTCAAAAAAGCTGCATTTGAAGGAGTTGGCGGGTTTAAAGATTCACAAACGGTATCAGATTTCAAAGTCCTTTGTGTAAGAGAATACATTTCTCTTCTCTCACTCGTTGAGTTTAATGATGAACCAACATTATGTAAGTGCTCATTTGTTTCATAGTTTAATGTGAAGTTTTCTGATGGTACTTTACTGCTGTCATAATGTGTGGATAACGGAGCTACTAAATTCTCAGTTTGTTTGGCCAAGTCCTCACGACTAAAGGTAGATTTTCCAGACACAGCTGTAGTCATATCTAACGGCATGTCGGAAGGACTTGCAAATGGTTTCTGTGCGTTAGCCAATGAAACAGGAAAAGACATGTGGGAAAGTGCATTCAGTGATGGCTGTGTGGTGTTGTAACCTCCAGTGCAGCCCATCACGCCCGGTTGAGTGCCTATTCTTTCTCGGAGGCCTTGCAGCTGGGTGTGACTCACTGGCAAAGCTGAGCTTGAATGTTCTCTGTTCAGCATCTTTCCGGGCTTGCCTTGTCTAGCATGGTCCAGCAGAGAGTCACCGTATGCTGGGGGAGCAGCTGGTGGAGACACTGGGGAATAATCACCTGAGCTCTCAAGAGAAGAAAATTCTGTAGAAACAGTCAAGGGCTTCGAAAGTGGTACCTTCACTGCGCCAGCCATATTTTTGGATAAATTCATTAGTTGGTTCAGATGATGTGACACATTTTCTTGAGACAAACCTCGAAAAGGCAAGTCATGGTGGCTACCTTGCATAAATGAAGCGCTAGTACTGGCAGGAGGATTATGCATTGGTAGATGCCCTAGAACTTTGGATGTTTCAGTGAAACCAATGTTGCTCTTCATTAGTCCAGCTGGAAAAGGGCTTTGTAAATGCTGAGTTGTAGGCAATGATCCAGCAAGACCAACAGAGTGTGCCATGGAAGGCTCTAAAGAAAGTAAATGAGACCAAGCTGACCTATCTTGAGGACCATGAGAAGAATCAGGAACACTATGATGGAGCTGCTGGTGCTGTTGAAATTTGAGATGTTCTATTGGTGCCACTGGGAAAAAAATATGGAATGATGACGGAAATTGTGAGTAACATAATATATGCATGTACATGTATACAAAATATACCAAGAGTAATAAAAATCATTCATTGTATAATAGACAATTCTAAATGGAACAAAATTTCTGCCTGCATTGTGAGTTCACTTAAGAAAAAAAATTCAATTCATGTCATTCTATACATAAGTCCCCAATTTCAAATCCGAATATTGTGATAAGCTGTATGATCAGACCCTGCTCCTATACATCACACTGATCTCCATTTACTAATTCACTCCCAAGACATATTTTATGGCTGACCCAAGCAAATTTGATATTGACCACTAGGTTAGCATAATGTGGACTAAATTTGATATAACACTTGTTTTTTAGATACACCCAACACCCCATAAATCCTATTGAAGAGAATTGTATGAGAAAAATAGATATTGAGGAATCATGTTTTTGACTATTACATAGCAATAGAAGAAATGAAAAAATGGGAGGAAAATTTAAAAACAAAATTTTTTGTTAAAACACAACCCATGCTAAAAATGTAAGAACAGTGGACCCCGCACATAGCAACATCAGACTTAACGAAACGGACACTATCCTAGAGACGATTTTTTTCCCTTATATAAAGCCTCTGGCCTAACAAAGTGATTTAACGTAGCCTTGGATGTAACGAAGTAGTGGTTGAGCTTTCCTTTGCCAATACAGAGCTATGAAAATCTAGGGCATAGTGCAGTACACATAAAGTTGGTGTCCAATTTGTTGAGAGATCATAATCAAGCATGCTTGATAAGCAAAAATTGACTGGGTGTGGATGTGTATGTGTGGCTACTGAGTGATCAGCTGATTAAGGTTCCGTGCTGCCACTCCCTTCAGTAGGTAAGTTTGAGCAAAGTGACAGAGCTAGTTAGCACAGGTTTCTAGGGGAGGCAGGTGTAAAATCATTGTTTGAACTCTGTCGCCAATGCTGTCTGGCGGGTGATGATAGACCATTTTCCCAGCTTTCATTGTGCCGCCCGACACAGCCAAGTGCGCCTCTGTCTCTGCCGTCCCCCCACCCCCCCCTATCTCTCTCTTTGTGAATCTGCACAGGGGGAGGAGCAATGAATGGTCATGTTTATTTGGCTTAATAATTGGTTCCTCCCTCACCACATGCACAGAATCACTGTCACTGTGTCAGCTGTGCCTTTGAGTGGGGGGGTGTTTAGTTATATTCCACCTCTGTTTTGACCGAGCTTTGACAGTGACAGGCAAACATTAAGGGTTCGTTTAATTTTCACTTACAAATTACATGTAAATCAGGTCTCAATTTTCAATGACCATGGCATCGAAAATAGCTCTCCTTTAATTCTAAATTGAAGTTCACAAAGGAGGTAAAAGGGACCCAAACCCCCTTAAATATAGTTAATTCTATATATTTTTAATATATGTATATATCTCTTTATCTCTCTCTCTCTCTCTCTCTCTCTCTCTCTCTCTCTCTCTCTCTCCTTCTCTCCCCCCCCCTCTCTCATTATGTTAACCGGCCGGTGCTAAATCTAGTTTAGTAATGCATCACTTATCTCGATTAATGACAATGGGAAAACGAACTTTGTTAAATGTGTTGCGACGGAGTGCTAGTATCTAGAACATTAGAATAGGAGGGAGGAGAATATGGAGGTTTCTCTCACACCTAATTTTACGAACGTACATAGCATGCATGCCCCTGAACCTCGAATTCACGCAAACACTTCGTAGATGTTTGTTAATCTTACTTTTCAGATCAAAAAGCCACAGTACACACACACATAGGCCTTAACTTTTTAAAAGATCCCTAATCAGCTCTTGGTACAATAATCTCGGTGTAGGTTTGAATTGCGCAGTTACTCGGGTTCATTTTCAGTTCTGTAATGCTCATGATTGAAAACCAAGTTTTAGCTAATGAATGAGGTAAAATAACTTTGGGAAATGGGAAAGCTGTTTGGAAACTTTCAATAATTGAGAAAGACAGTAAAAAAAAATGTGTTTATTACCACCTTGCTTGTAACAAAACCTCAGACGTATATAAGTTTTAGAGCTGGCCCACTTACTTCGCTATATCCAAGGTCCAAATAGTTTGTAATTAAAAGCAGGGAGGCAGCTACATAATACTATTATAAACATATACAGCCCAAGTTGATTTTAAAAAAGGGGTTAGTGATTTTTTTTTAATCCTAAATTTAAAAAAAGAAAAACTTTTTAAAAGAGTTTTAGACATAGGGAAATACCCATACCAAGTGAGGATTGAGAAGAATTACTTCTTTCCACCAGAAACTCTCTTCCTAAATGTGACTCAGTAACTTGAGGAAAGCCAGATCTTGGGACAGACATCTGAGGCTGTGGCTGCTGTTGTGACGCTACCCACATGTCTAATGGCAGACCCCCAAGACTGTCTAAGTTTTGGTTACTTTCCATGATCTGTAAAAAGAAAGTAGTAAAAATATATCAGACAGAGCAAAAGATATCCAGCATCAGTTGAGAATGGGTTGTAAAAGAACATTACACACAGGCATTCCTGTTTATTACTTATACAGAACTGTTTACATAATACATTGCACCTATCTGCTCTGCTGTGTGGTTAAATCACTGAATTAAAATGAGTTTGTTGTTGTGTTTTTTGCATTTAACACGGCACATCAACCTAATATGTAAACAACAACAAAAAAGAGCTTAGAGAACTCTTTATAAATTTAGAAATATTACCAATATTTTCAAAGGACTTTAAATGGTAAAGAAAGAATTTCAAATTGGTTTTAAAAATGAATACATAGAATGTCTGAATCACAACTTTAGAAACGTGTACTACAAATATTTGAAGTTCAAGGATCAATTAAGCTGCACTGGTAACTAAAAATGTGTGGAAATAATAAAGAAGTCACCAATTTGAAATAATGGACAAAAAAACTCAACAAGGGTAAATATTTCGGCTTTATTGATCCTTCTTCAGAAAACAATCATCTTTAATTGGTTGATGTTCTTAACAAAGATAAAGTATCTCCATAGTCACTGATGAGGTTCATTAACTTGACGTCTCAATAAAACGTGCCAGAGTGACCAGCCCAATGAGCCAGCAAAGTATTAAGTTATAAATGACTGATAATACGAGTCAGGTAGGAGCCCCTGCCCCAAATAGAGGGCATTCCATTAGCCAGATTATAAAAAATAGCTACTCCTACTAGTGGGTGGATTGAATTAGACCGGTGCTGAGAGCAAAAATGGAGGAGGAATTTAATTAGTACATTTTAAAGAATGCATAGTGTATTAATTGTTTAAAACAGTAGTTAATGCCAAGTCCCTTCAAATGGTTTTCAGTACACTGAAAGGGTAATGCTAGTCAAGTGTTAGCGCAATGATGGTATTGCCCCCGAAATAGCACCATGGGATCAATCACTCAAGCGACAATGACACTGATTGACTGAATGAATTTAGATCATCTGTTATCACACTCAAATAAAAATATTTGATACAGGTAGTGTGAGAGTGTTGTGAGTATATAACATGCCCTAAGTTGGGTTTTCCTGTGAGGTGAATTGGTGAGGTGTGAAATTAGTAAATTTTATTAATTTAAAAAAAAGATACATGACATGCTACAATGTATCATTTGGGATTGTGGGTTCTAAATGTATTACAGTTTTTTGAAGAGTCTTGAATTATCTTTTATCTGGAACAAAAGTGCTATAAGTGCTATTGTCCCAATGTATAGAGGATTCATAACATCTTTGTTGCTAATCAGCTTTAGAAAGGAGCATTCTCATGCTTATTTAAATTCATTTTTAAAATTGACTTTTCTCAGTTGCTACTGCTGCTGCTTCTCTCTGCCCCCAAACACAACAGATCTATGTCAATGGCCATTCAAGATCTGCCAATTACTGTAGGCTAGATCTGGATATAATAAATATTTAGATCTAGATTCTGTTTGAAAACACTTAAGATTATAAAACTGTGTGTTGGTCCTTGGTTTCTTAATGAGGTCCAACGCCAGCGACACATTTTATTATCGTGAACAGCAACCCAGAGTTGGTTACTAGATTTTTGCCACTTCCAAATTTACTGACCTCTTGACCGCCATATAGGCTACATCACTTCTGAGCAGGGCTCAATATTAGAACTCCTGCTTCAGAAGACCACACTCTTAGAAAAGTAACCCCAGCATTTTCACACTTTAGTTTAACTCTATTCTCTTCAAGATCAAAATTGAATAAAAATCTAGATCTAGATATATATCTTAAATCTTGAGTTATAATCAAAATGACTTGACTTGACTTGACTAGACTTTTCCGCGATGTAGACCTTTTGGTCTGTTCGCGGTTCCTATTTAAATACTGAGTTTAATTGCATGCGTGGCCGGCGTTTCTATGTGTACTAGTTTACATTTGGCATTCTTGTTCGTACATGCTTGGGCGGTTCTTCCACAATTTGTCCAGGTGACTTTTGAAAGCATTAACTGTTGGTGCTGTCACCACTTCTTCTGTGAGGTTGTTCCATTCATCTATTACTCTTTGTGAGAAGAAGTTTGCTCTGAGATCGAGGCTGTATCTATCTTTTCGTAACTTCAAAGAATGGCCTCGTAGTTCTCTACCGCTGGCCAACATCGTAGTAGCCATGTAGATACTTGAAGACCTCAATCATGTCACCTCTCAGTCTGCGATGTTCTAATGTAGGTAGCTTTAGTTTTCTCAATCTTTCGGGGTATGATTTGTCTTTGAGGTTGCTGCAGTAGCCTGGTGGCTCTTCTCTGCACATCCTCTATGAGGATTGAGACGGATTAAATTCTAGAATTAGACTAAAAATTAGGCCTAACTTTAAGCTAGATCTAGATTCTCTAGCTATCTAATCTAGATCTAAAATCTACAGAATATACTGAGAATCTAGATGCCTTGGTTTATCGCTCTAAAATAAATCTAGGAGTAGATCATTAATCTTTACGAAACAGATCCTGTACCTTTGCCTCTGAATTATTCACAGATTCTCTAATCAAAGAATCTTGAGTTGCTAAAACGACATCTAGAATCTAGATCTAGAGAGATCTAGATCTAGATAGCTCTAGATCTAGATTTAAGAATCTAGATCTAGATCTAGATCTAGACTAGAGAATCTAGGATCTAAGATCTAGATCTAGATCTAGACTAGAATCTAGATCTAGACTCTGATAGTTGCATATATACATTTTCTAGATCTAAGTCCAGTTCACATGGCAACTTACATGCCAGTCACCATCCATTATGTTGCAGATTATATCTAAAATATATAAATATAATTTAACGATGTGATGGGTCCATTCTTGGAGTAAAATATTTATTTGTAGCCATCTTTGTTGCAGCTTCTTCCTTCAACGTGCCAGAAATATTGACGATCATTCTTCATCATTGCCGAATGTCGATTGCCAGGTGGCAAATAAGGCAGAACAGGGTCAATATCAGATTTCTTGGGCCTAGACGTTCTGAAGTTGCATTTTTACTTCTAGAACAAACAAAAAATTATATTATTGATAACGATCATCTAGTTTGTTACGCTATAAGATTAAAAAATCAACAATAGGAACAACAAAAACTGATATAAAAAATATTTTGTTTTATTATTTATCGATCAGATTCAATGCCAAAACCACATCTGCTGATAACGTCTGCAGATCGAATACGAGAAGAAGAAGAAGAAGAAGAAGAAGAAGAAGAAGAAGAAGAAGAAGAAGAAGAAGAAGAAGAAGAAGAAGAAGAAGAAGAAGAAGAAGAAGAAGAAGAAGAAGAGAGAGGAGGAGGAGGAGAGCAGTGGGAGAGGAGGAAGGAGAGAGAGGAGAAGGGCGTATAGAAGGAGGAGGAGGAGGAGGAGGAGAGAGGGGGGGGGGGAGAAGAAGAAGAGTTGAGTTGAGATGATCACATAGTCTAGATGTATATGACTATGGATGATCATCATAATGGATAGTGTTGATGATGATTGTGGTGGTGATTATAATGATGATGATGAATAAGAGAAAGAGAAGCCACCATCGCCGCCATCGGAGTCTCGTCGCCATCTTAGTAATTAATGCTACTACTACTAGGACTACTACTACTACTACCACTACTACTACTACTACTACTACTACTACTACTACTACTACTACTACTACTCTACTAC
>RQTK01000152.1:503209-538193 GCA_003991915.1 Elysia chlorotica | reverse complement strand
GAACGCTGTAAAACTTCATGTTTACATTCGCAACGAAGGCAGCCATGACAGGAACAACGGAGGCAGCCATGACAGTCCCTTCGGGAAATATTGTCCAATCAAATTAAGACGAAAGTTCTACGACTAGCCGCAAGTACGGATACACTCCCTCTCTCCAAGTAGAGCTTGAAAACTGAAAGTACATTTTAAGCTTACAGTCTAGTAGTTTCAGTTTGAGACTCGTCCCTGCGTAGATGTAGCCTACCTGAAGAAGAGTCCGACCATACTCAGTGAGTGAACACTTTTGTAGTTTAGGTAGTCTATATATTAGTCAAAAGTAACGGTATAGATATACAAATTAATTCTTAGTAATCCACCCAGAGTCAGGCTTAGATCTAGTTTAGTGCTGCAGGTCACTGTTCGTACACTTTTATAAACAAAACCATAACGATCTATTTGTACAAGGATATACCAGTAAAATACATTTTTTCAATAGGTTCACAGGTTTTATACCCAACACTCAAGCTTGTTTCAGTGTTTACTTTCATTGCAGTAACATGGACCACCGTACATTAGTATTGGCTTGTGTTTTGAACAGCAGTTTTCAAGCATTTGATTTTGCTTTGAAGCATTTTTTTACTCGACACATTCTTTTTTCATTAAAAGATCGTCATTTTGATTTTAACAAACAAACAAAATCCAAGTTTGCTTTCCATTCTTGGATCTACATTTATATGGGAATGTATTTTGTTTGAATGTAAACAAGACCTTGGAGGTCTACATAGTTGTAAACCTCAGTTTAATTTGTGTGCGCCATGCTTATGATTTATTTCTGAAACAGTAACAGCTATCAGCAGAAAGTCAAGTAAATTTTAATGTCAAACAAGCTTCACTAATCATACAAAATTCACTTTAGAATTGTAATAATTTTGTCTACTGGTACCCATGTACAAAATGGTTCTCTTCTGATACCCATGTACCAATAAACAGTTCTCTACTGATACCTGTGTACTTTAAACAGTTTTGTACTGGTGCCCGTGTACAAATAAATGCAGCCTTTACAAAATGCTCGTACAAGTGACTTTTCACACTTCACTAGATTTAGGTCTAAGATTTAGAATTTAGATCTAGTCTACACCTTAAATAAGAAAACAAACATTTTTTATGATAATTCCTATCTTTAAAAAAAAAGTTTCAGATCTAGATTAGATAGCCTGAAGCATTTTTCGGCAGTTAATATTTATAGAGTAAAATATAGATCTAGTGTTGTTTTTCCTTGTTGTGAAAACATATAGGCCTTCATTAAAATTGTTTGTTGTTTTTTTTTGGTTAAAATTTTGCAATACGCATAAAATTATAAATATAACTAAATATTATCATAATTGATCCAAATAATGAACTGAAACACTGTGTATCATAGTTATGATGCATAGTATATAGATCTGTTAAGCTTCATGATTAAATTATGATCCCTAATGTTGCTGCCTTAAAAATCGACCCATTCACTGATGTCAGCACCTGTCAGTCAGTTTTTAAACAATTTTTTTTCGTGGTCTCTCTACATGCTGGGCTAGGCCGCCCATGATTGTGGTCTCGGAAAACACTTCCATGTCTATTACCGTGAATAATGAATGGCTCTTCATTTTCATGTTCAAATTTCAGGTTCAAATTATCTTCGACTCTTCCACTTTCAAAAACATTATATATAATTCATAGGAAGCTAATTCAAATTCATTGACAGTTATGCTCTATCATCAATTGGTGTACACATCATTTCTAAAAATATACCTGAGCACTCAAGTGGTTAATGCTTTTAACTGGCGAGTAATAGGTCTGCAGTTCAAATCTCATCTGATGTCCCTGTCTTTGTAAATAATTCTCCGGAAAAACTTGGGGGAAGCGTAAAATTCATCTAACATTACTTTTTTAAGTCAGCGGAGTCACAGTATTTTCCCAGCAATGCTCATGAAATCGCACTAATTTTAGGGGTTTTCTAAAATTTGTATCATCTGAACCAATAAAGATAGAGCATAACATTATATACAGTTTACACTTGAAAACTTCAGCTTTCTATCTTCCGAGTAAGATTTCTATTTCACTGCTTAAATGCAGTGTGACTCTTTTTAATAAAACATTTGATCACTCCATTGTCAAAACACAAAATCGTTTTCCGCTCTTTGTTTAAGAGCCTGATCCATCGAAGAATGTTTTATCGTAACTGATTAATGGTGGCTAAAGGAAAATCTTATAGTAAGAAAAAAATATTATAAATTATCAAGACTATGTGTATACTTAAATTTAATTGAATTTGATGAAAGAACTCCTAGTAAGGTTTAGATAGAAAGACCAGTACTTAATGTCCTGCATAAACAAATGATCTTAAATCTTAAAGAGTAGTCATATTAATTCAATATCTTTATATAAAGTTATTAGAAGAAGGAGTCAATATTTGAATGTCAAAACTCCACTCATTCCTAAAATAAACATGTTTCTGTTTCTTTTCTTTTTCTCTCTCTCTAGAATTTCCAGCCATGCGCAGGAGGCTATCTCTTTTTTAAATTCCTTGGAACTGGAAAATCATGGATTTTTACAATGTTTTAGCTTGCATTTCCACATTGTACATCATTTACAATGTCTTTACAAAAGATGACAGTAAACATGATTGGACCATTTCAGGTATTTGAATGAAATCATTTAAAACACTTTAGAATGTTCCACATGTATCTTAGTACTGTAATTTTTTTTCTTCCTTTTAAATTTTTTTGGTGGTATTTTATTGCAATTTATATTGTTAGTACAATATGTCATGCAGATCTCTATACATATCATTAATATGTTTATCCTTTTATTAAACAGGTACTGTATTTATGGATCTTGCCATGCTATGGCTGTGTTCCAGGGATGTGAAACAATCAATTTGTAACGACAAACATTACAGGTATCTTTGTTGTTTTATAATCACTTGAAGTATACTATGATACAGAGGAGTGAAAAAATACAAGAGGATCTTTAGGAATCTCAGAAAATTAATTGTAAGCTAGGTATGTTCTAGACTTGAACACAACAATGTGAAATCATTCTTCGTTAATATGTATGGAAAATTAAAGGGGCAGGCATGTTTACGTAATTATGAGTCGTTTATTTTGAGTTGTCCTTTAGCGAATAAAGAGCTATGAAAAATTTGGGCGTAGCGCAGTACACGTTTACAGATCAAGTTCGTGTCTAAAGTTACGCACGTTTAATTTTTTTTAACTCTTTGTCAGTGATATTTACTCCATGATTTTTTGTTTTGTTTTTGTTTCATTCATTTTGTCTATAATAAAAACAGATTTTAGTTAATCAGTGGCCAAAAAACTTTCTCTTTTTTGGCAGTTTTGTGATACCTGGTGCTCCTTTTTTAATGTTGTTTCTAACAAGTATTTATTATTTGTCACAAATCATACACATAATTTTTAGAAACCATACAGAAAAAGGAAGTTTATGTATGTGTAAAAAAAATAAACTACTAAATTTTGGATTCTTCTCTCCTCCTCCCCCCCCCCCCCCCCCCCCCCTCCCTCTTTTTTTTTTTTCCCCCCCCCCCCCCCCCCCCTTTTTTTTTTTTCCCATTTTCAACGTCCTACTTTTGTGTAGACCAACAGAAGGAAATGGTATTTTTCTTACAATTATCGTACCTATGATCCATATGGGTGAACTGATTGCAGATCGTATGCAAGGAGGTAGGTATTTTAAAAGATTAAAAAATTATTTAGTTTACAGAAAGAGAATTTTTTCAAATTTTCATTGTTCAGGTGCAAAAAGTTATAAAATAAAAGAAAAATAACATTTCATTAAAGCTTTTTTTTTAATTCTCTCAAAACATTGTGCCATTTAATTTAAAAATTTGAGATGTGCAAAAACAAGTGGTCCATTTTAAACCAAGAATTAAACAAGCCCTTAATGAAGAGAGAGAACAAATTTATCTCAAAGACTTGGAAAAAGAAGACCTAAAATATTAAGACATGAACACATTTGATCACAAAATGAAAACTACAAAAATGTTTTTCAAAGGATTATATGCACATGAAATTAATTTTGTCTAGTTCTAGATATACATTCATTTAAAAATTCATCTTGCTGTCAGCCTTTACTTTGCACATGATGATAAAATTAATTTAAGCTATTTGTATAAATTATATCTTATGGTTGAATAAGCCTAGGTTATTAGTTATTAGTAATAATAATAATAATGAAGATCATTTTTAAGCGCTTTATCCCAGAATAGCCGGCTCAAAGCGCTTTACATAGTTAAGACGATACAATTTATCAGCCATTCACACACATTATAAGGCAGTTTTGCACATAAAGGACATGATACATGAACAGCAAAGAAAAATTATGAAAAATGAGTAAATTACACATATAAAGAAAACATTAATGAAAATTAAGAGGAAAACTCCACTGACAAGTGCATTGTAAATAAGTAGGTTTTTAGGCCTCTTTTCAAACTATTAAGTGAGCTGCACTGTCTCAGATCTAAAGGCAGGGAATTCCAAACAACAGGTGCATAGTGCACAAATGCTCGCTCACTTGTCTTTTTATTTGCTCTACATGGGACTGACAAGAGCGCTTTATTTCTGGACCTTAAGTTTAGACTAGGAGCATGAGTAAAATTAATAAGATATTTGTATAAATTATATCTTATGGTTGAATAAGCCTAGGTTATTAGTAAAAATCTTTATTCATGTAAGTGCAACAAAATGATATTAAGGTGTGTCTCTTCAAAAAGAGTAACTTGATCCTAGCACACATTGCACACACCTTTTTAAAAATATGAAGAAAGTTGCAAGATAAAATAATACAAAAGATCTCGTCCTAGATATGTTTTCTTAAGATTTATCATAGATAAAGACGATTGTAAGTGTACATACTTATATATAAAATATTTTAAGCTATTATAAAGTAAGCTTAAATAAGCTACCTTGTTGAAAGGCTTGGGCTTTATTTTAAGTTCAGAATCTTCCGACGTGTCACTTAGATATATTTGCATGCAAAATGGAATTTCAAGAGTCCAACATTGTCTGATGCTTTCTCAGACTTAGTCTGATACGTGAAATAGTGAAAAAACATTACATTTCAATGGATTTACCTTAACAGAAAACACTTTGATGCTGGTGCAGTTATGGCTGAGCCTGGGTGCTGTTTCTTCAGTGATTATGAGATGGCTCTGGGTTGCTAAAGGAGCAACTGGAGCCTGCTTGTCATTTCTAATCATATCGTCAGGAATGATTATGTATCATCTGACCTTTCCAAGTTTGTAACTTGTTAATCATGAATATTTTCCTTCCTTTCAAATCAAAAATATTATTTTATTAATAATACCATGTTTTAAATGTAGATTTATTGATTTGCCGTCAATGAATAAACAACATGCAACTCATACTTGATATTTGTGTGCATCTCCATATATTCATAATATTAATTCCTGTGTTTATTGTGCAAACTTTAATGAATGTACAATTAAGGCTTTAAACTAACATTAAAAAAATGCATGTTTTTGTGGGTTTTTTTTTTACTAATTTATTACTGTTCTCAAAAAATCAATATTTTAATTTATATATTCTGCAGTTGCCTTTTTTCTTTATGGAGCAAACTTCTTGATAATTTGGATTGGGATGAAACACATCCCAGCTTGGCTTCCAAGATCTTTTACCTTTGGAGAATCTGCTATAGTGTTACAGTTACTGACAAGCTTTATCAATAGAGTTACTTTTGGATTTCTTGAGGTTTGTGAATATTTTTATGTTTAACTCTCTGTGTAGTTGATGTCAATTTATGAGGACAAATCACTAATCATGTTATAATCCTGTATGTAGATATTTGTATAATTTTCTGTGTCTCTCTAATAATACATGCTCAATATTTTCTTTTTTTCAGGCTTCATGGCTCTTAGGTGAAACATATCCCATATTGATGTTTACTTGTGTAAGTGATATAAATAACATTTCCTTGGCATAATTACATTAAAGTAATTAGTTCAAACTGTATGAAGATTTTTCAAAGCAGGATCCATGGCTCTACAATGATGTATATCATTTTTACCATGTCTCTGAATTTTGAAGCTAAGTTTTACACCTTTTTAAGGCCTGAAATTTCAAACTAAAATTACAGTTTTTAGACAATTATTAATTATAGTTAAAAAAAACAAAAGCATCCCTGGATAAATAAGCATGTATCAATAATTAGAATTTAAGTTTCTGTGAATTCAGTCTAAACTGTACCTTGATTCTTCATTTCAGACTGTCCTTGCAACAGTGGTGCTTGCCACTTATGCTGCTTATATGACTTCCAGTTACTTATCTGTTTGGAGATTTTTGGGAACATATATTTTATTTGCTGTGGTTGCTCTTGGATTTCTTCATGTCACCTTGCCAGAAACTCCTTTGCTTTGGCTTCTACGTTTCACCTTTGAGAGCTGCAAGAGAGTGGGTAAACCAAGATCTGCATGGTTCATGCATATGGGACAACCATTGATGAATTTGGGCTACAGTTTAGAATAATGTTGACAATAATTATCAAACAAATTTATACTTAAAGTGTGAAGTCTTTTTTGTTTTATTTTTTTGTTTTTTGTTCCTCAAGTGATATTTTCTGTTTAGGTATATATGAAGTTTTTACTCCAGCTCCATAAGATTAAAATTAATATGGGTCAGGCTTGTGGTCGAGGCAGTTAGTGCCTTTGGAGGTGAACAGTAGCCAGACTGTTTTAGACATACTGAAACCTGTTATGTTTTTGTTGCGCCAAGTGTCATACATTCCTTTTCAAGTGACTTAACAAAACAAGCAAGCCAAGATGACCACCTTGACACTTGACCATAATTAGAGATCTTGATTATACATCAATGTTTTCTTATCTAAAATTTAGTATTTGGTTTGATTTTTTTTCAGACATTTCTTTTTGTGACATGGATTCTCTTACTGGCCATAACTTTGATGTGGACTGCTAATCAGAATTTGGTTAATGCAAAATTTGACCAAAGATGCAATGAGACCACTGCTTACCAAGCGAAAATCTCCAGCAATCATCTTGAATGTCCCAAGAATGTGTCTGCAAAGTTCACAGCTCGCAAAATGTTTCACATCTTTATCGTGTTGGTCTACATCCCAGGACTCATCGTGGATCCAGTATTCCTTTTTCTGGCCTCAATAGTTGTCTTTAGTCTATTTATTTTTGTTGAGGTAAGTGTCTATATGTCTCGATAAAAATCATCAACATTGAATTAAAAAAACTCTTTGTTTTATTGTTTCTTGAATTTATGCAAGTCAAAGCATTACAGTGGACCTCGGATATAGCGAAGTAAGTGGACCAGCTCCAAACTTCGTTACGCCTGAGGTTTTGTTACAGGCAAGGTGATAAGACACACCACAAACTTGTCTCTCTAGGAGTTTAATTTATAATGATTTTAATTTTTTTTCCACCTTTCCCAATTATTGAAAGGTTAAAAACTGCTTTCCCGTTTCCCAAAGTGATTTTACCTCCTCCATCATCTAGAATTTGGTTTCAAACAAAAAACGTGTCCGTGTTCAATGGCGTTAATCTTGAGTTTGAGTGAATATTTTCAAAAGGAGCTGGTGCTGCTTGAGCATGCGACACTGGGAGTAGACTCAACTGAGATTATAAAATATCTTTGATTGTTGGTACTTTATACCTCTGTTTATTTTCCTGAAGAAACCTACAGACATACATGTCCTGGTTTTGTCAACCGCACACTTGACAGACAGACAGAGGCGCACATGGCTATGTAGGGCGGCACAATGAAGGCTGGGAGAATGGTCTGTCATAGCTTGTCAGACAGCATTGGCGACAGAGTTCAAACAATGATTTTACACCTCCATCCTATAGACACCTGTCCTGACTAGCTCTGTCACTTTGCTCAAACTTACCTACTGAAGGGAGTGGCGGCACAACCTTAATCAGCTGATCACTCAGTCAACGCACACATACACATCCCACCCAGTCAATTTTTGCATATCAAGCATGCTTGTTTATGATCTCTCTACAAATTGGACACGACCTTGACCTGTAAACGTGTACTGCGCTACCCCGAGTTTTTCATAGCTCTTTATTCGCTAAAATCTCTGGAAATCTCAACCACCCCTCGAGCCAAGTACTTTGTTACGCCCGAGGTTTTCGTTAAATCATTTCATTAGGCCCAAGATCCTTTTATAGGCTTTATGTAAGGGGAAAAACCGTCTTCGTTACGGCCAAGGTTTCGTTGAGTTTGATGTTGCTATATGCGAGGTCCACTGTACAAATTTCTTTCAGTCCAATTTTTTTCCCCTTTAGGGGCTTATTTGGGAAAGGCTTGACATAAAAAATTGTATCTAGCTTACATTTATTGACTTATAGGTTACATTTTAGTATAGTAATAATCTATTTGTTTTTGGAGAGAAATGAAAAGTAGGGCAGAAGATTGTTGCCATTTCACAATATTATCTTGTTGCCTTTTAAAGTTTTTAAGAATAAAGATGCAGAGTCAGATCAAGTTTAACCAAAAAGGAATTTTCCCATAGCTACCAACCTGTACGTATAATATGTATTTAGTACATATTTCACCTCCCGAGTCCGTCAGTATAGGGCTTGAATAAAGTGTTTTTCACAGAATACAGCTAAAACTTAAAAGTTTTGTCAATTGTCCAGTACTTGCTGCCATTTTCGGCAAAAGCACCGGTTAGTCCATCTGTTTCGTTTTTTAATGGCTCATAAGTACCCCCAGTCTCTAATCAACTTGTAGATTAAACGTTTGCTCGTAGCTCTTTTGGTTAAAAAATGTGGTAAATAGTGTAATGCTATAACGGTAATTAATGCTTCTGGGGCCAGTGATCTCTCCATCCAGGAATCCCCTGTGCTTCGGACACTATAACATGAATTTAAAAAAAAAATACAAAAAACCCTGGATTTATGAAATAACACTAGTCCCTGGTGTAGTTTTCAAAGATATGGTTAAGCTTGCGTTAAATCAATATTGATAGCTAAATCTAATGAGTTTGGCCATCGATTAGGATTGCAGTGACTAATCACGCTAAAAATCTGTGTTTGCTTCCTCAAATGCTGGCAACTATGCTTCCCTATGCTGCATTCGATTAGTTTAATTTCAAAATATCCAAATTATTATGACATGTCTAATTACAGTAGCAGAAGACAGAGTTTGACAAAAAATTGTATACCATAATAATGTTCAGAGGTTTATCAAAACTTAAACAATTTAAAGCAGTTGTGTTACTATGAAAGTTTATGTCAATGCTTATTAATTTTATTTTCACTTAATTGGATCATTTTTTCATGGGACTTTCTTTCATAATTTTTTTTATTATTGTCTAAAAGGATACGTATCTCAATTTTTGGCAGCACTTTATATTTTCAGTTATGTACCTTGGAGATTGACTTAGACAGTAATTTTGACAGTGTTTATTGCATTTTCTTCTCAGTTTTTGTAGTGTACAAAAATAAGCATTTATAATCTTTATTCATGGTGTATATATTAATTCTCAAGGGTTTTTTTTTTTTTCATTTTAAAGAAATATAAGGTGGTCTTTGCCAACAACAGACTGCTCAAAAATTTGCGTGAAAAGTGACATTAGGCTGGCATGATGTAAGGGAAATGGATGGGGTATTGATCCATAGTTGACTCTGTTATTTCCCCTCACTTAGATGTCAAAAGTAAATGAGATGCTGATCATACGCTGATAGGTTGTCGAGTATGATCAATTAGGTTGACAAATATGTGCAATCTTCTAATCCCAGCCTAGAATTGCCCACACTGTTCTATCAGTGCTGCTTTCAACATTTAATTTCTCTTCATATCTACACTCATCTACCTGTGCAAACAATGATGCCTGTGATGGCTGGACATTAACCTAGAAGGTGAAGTGGCTATCTAAGTCAACAAATTGAAAACTGGCTAACCGTCCGCACATCTCTGAAGAGGGAAGACCAGTGAATGTTGCCAGTTGCCTCTCTGTCTAGTACCTCACTAGACCAAACATTTGTTAGATGAAAGCCAAGCAATCTACCTTTTCCTGACCCATCTGGAGAACTGCTTAGGCTCCAATTGTTCTATTCATATTATCCTATTTTATTTTTATTTTTTTGCCATAAAAGCTTCATCTCAGGTGAAATGTATTTTAAAATGGCAATCTTAGAGAAAGCAAAAATATTTCGAAAGAAACTTGTATTTTTTACTTAGTGTGATCTTGAGCAGATTGTGATGTTAGGCAATGTGTCATAGGCAGAGACCACTGAATAAGCTAGGAGACTTTGAACAACCAGCCCTAAGAAAATCGACCATTCTATTTAGATATGCATAAAGTTCATGTTAAAAACTTTGTCTTTTACTAAAAATCTTTATCGTGAAAGAAAGTTATTTCATGTATGAATTGTTTGTCATTACTCAGGCAGCAAGAGCTTGGCAAGTCCCAGTCATTGGTCACTACATAAATGATATCCAGATGATGTTTGTGGATGAGAGAGACCAGGGAATCATTTTCCTCACCCATTTTTACCTTTTGCTTGGCATGTCGCTTCCTATTTGGTTATCACCTATGTTGTTCTCAAGTAAGTCAGTTAAAGTAATAGCGGAAAACTAATTTGTTAATTTGTTAATTGTATTTTTTTACACTCTCACTGAATGATTATTTTCTGAAATATTAGTATGGAGACTTTCTGAAAATATCGATCACAGGCTGGATTCCAAAGAATATTCTACCTTAATTTACTTTTGATACTTGGTTGTATGGTTAACATAACCATTGCTTTTATATATTCACATAAAATTCTGACATGGCCAACATAAATGGATGTGATTTATGATTGTTCGTTTGGTGATTCCTGTGCAAGAATTGAGACAAAACTATCTGCTAATCTGCACTGGATAGGAGTTTATCAGAAAAATAGGTGTTGATTCAACTAGTAAAAAGCACTTTTATATATATATATATAAGAATTAACTTAAAGGTTTGAAATATGTTTTTTTTTTTTTTGAGAGTTTGCGGAGGTGTCAGGGTAGCGGCTTATGGTGTTCTTACGACCTCAGTTTTTTTCCCTATCGGTTGAGTTGGTGTCATTATAATGTGATCGGCCAAGTCCCGGGTATCCAACTCAGGGGGTCCCGTTGGGGTATATAAACTTTCTTAAGACCTAGGAGATGTTAAAGTTGGTTTTTTTTTTTTGGAGAGTATGCAATGTTTTTTCATTTATATTTTCCCCTTTGTCTTTCCTCAGACCATCAAGCATCCCCTGAGATGTATGCAGGGGTGCTAGCTCTGGGAGTGGGGGACACGGTAGCCTGTTTGTGTGGAAGAGCCATTGGTTTTCTGCACTGGCCAGGTTTGTGATGTAACCCATCTAATGTGTGCGGATGAATAAATCTACCAATCTGATTCTCATTCACAACTGAGCAATATCAAAATCCTTGTAAAGACATTGCTGGGCTTCACTATTTTTTGGGGAGTCACTTCATAGGTTGCCCAAGTAGTTTTTATTTTATTTTTTTAGAACCGGACATAATGACTAAGTGCATTCGTATTTAAAGATTCAAAGATAATATAATTCTTTTGTCAAGGAAACATAGCTAGAAGTTTTAAAATAGATAATTTCTACATAGATGATGCAGGAGTAGTAGTAGTAGTACTGTATCTCCACACCTCCACATTTAGCCTGTCAATTCAATAGATGAACCTGTCATCTGCAGCCTGAACTGTGTCATATCAAGTTTTTTGAAAGGGCGGTGAAGACTTCAGAGATGCTGTTAGTGTTATTATCCTCATTGAGTCTCTTAGTTTTGTGTCAATATGCTGGGTGTATGAGGTTTGAGTCCATGCTGGTGCAGAGTACTTGGTGACGCTAACACAGAGCTAGAATAGATATTCTAAGGGCTGTTTTGAGATGCTCCCCAAGATGCTCCTGCCAGCTTCTTTAAGAGTCTGTTTCTTCTAACGATCTTATTTGGAATCTTCTAGACATTTGTGGTAGGTGAGCTGTCTATCAAGTGTAACACCGAGATCTTAAGTATTTTGATCTGTTGGGAGTACTTGTTCTCCAACACGGATGTTGAGTGTATTGGTTGCTTGGTGGTTGTTTAGGTGAACACTGTTCACAATGATTTTGTTGTGTTCATTTTTAGGTGCCATGTATCAAAGTATTCTTTTAAAGCAGTGTTTTCTTGGCTAAGTACATTTTCAATGTCCGTCCAATTGTTAGATTAGTGTGTTAGAACCTAGTCTTCTGCGTGGCCAAGTTTGAATAATTAGGTGATTCAGGGATACATATGAATCAAGGAAAGTCTGTTGGAATGAAAATAACAAAATACATTTCAAGGTTTTTAGATTAGTCTGCAATCATTCATTGGTTCAGAGCTACTTTATTCTATCTCTAGTTTGAACTAACGTATTGTTGGTCAACAGAAATCATGCTGTCTCTAAATTTTATGGCTTGTAAAAAAACATGTGACCTCTCTAAGATAAGAATGAAGGAGAAAGTGGAAAATGAAGAGGAACCATTGGAGTGCATAGAGAAGAAACGGAATATGAGCAAGAGTCGAAGAAGAAGCTAACATATATTTTATTTTGTGTTGTCTGTATAATATAGTGGCCAAGTATTCATTATAGTATTCAATGGTATAAAACAATGCAGCACCACACCATTTTCTTCCCATCTGTTTACTCTTAAATCAGAGCTGTTCAAATTAAATTCCTTCCTGAATTACTTGTTATGGATTGTATAGTTATATGTGGTACAAAACATGCCAAACAGTGTGAACTAGTCTCAAAGAGCACTTATTAAGAAGGAACAGGGTTGAATTTTCTCTTTTGAAATAAATTAAAGTTTGTGAAAATGAGCACAGCAAATTTATAGCAATAAAGGTACTAAATATGCATGCCAAGTTGTAAAAATGTACATTTTCAGGGTAATCTCTCCCAATGTTTTCAACAGGGGATCTCTGTGATTTACATAGAGTTCTTGGTTCAATTTTTTTTTTTTTTATTGTGAAATTGCAGGAAGAAAAAAGACAATTGAAGGGACTCTATGTTCTATACTGGCACAGATGATCTTGATTTCTGTTGGCTCTTTTACTGGTAAGTGTTTTCTTTTTGTATGACAAGTAAACAATTGTGAACATATAGGAAGAACATCTTGTTGCTTTTTTTTACATGTTTTATTTCAGCAGATGTGACCCGTTGTCAGTCATTATTTGTTTTAGAGTGTTATAACATAAAATCATCCTTGAAGCAAAGCTGGGGGCAAAACGAAGACAGGGCCAGAAGGATTGCTTCAGACAGAGAACTCTTCCGGTAGTTTGTACAAGAGGCTACGTCAGACACCACCCACCGCGTCGCATCAGCAATACTTAAGTTAGCGCAGGCCCGTGCGGACTGACCGAGGTCAATGGGGGACAACCTTCGATCAGAGCAGGTAGCTTGTGTGAGTTTGAGTGAGTGTGTGGTATTACCGATATATGGGGTTTTATTTTCATCTCTCAATATTCATAAATGAAAAAAGCACATTAATTTTAAAATTAAAGTTCAAACACAAAAAGGGGTTAATTGTTTACAAATAGAACCAAAAACAATCGTTTAAATAGTGTGTTTTTTTTTATCCGGTCGGAAGTTGAACGATTTTTGACATTGCTGAATCAGTGAATCATCAGATAAAATACTCAATATAAACAAAAAACATCTCCACAAATTTTTTTTAAATTTGTCCATCATGTTCCCACCATCTTAGAATTGTTGAATATAACTATCTACAACAAATGGGTTGTTTGTGAGGGCTTTCACAAATGGGTTGTTTGTGAGGGCTTGTGTTTGTTTCACAATTGTCTCTGTGAGATCTGTGTGCTCATTATGATAAAAGTATTTGTGACAGTGGTTCTATACAAACGATCTACAATGGTATGCTTGTCGAGTTATTCTATGTTTGTTTATAACTGTGTCTAGTGCGGTAGCAATTGGGTCTGTTCTTGATGTGTTAGATCGATTAAACACAATATTTACACTAAACCTTAAAAGTTAAGGTATTGAATTTTACATAATAGTAAAGAAGAATATCAATAGATTAAAATGGAAGATAATTTTTTTAAATCGTTGGAGGTAATGTTTTTTTTTTAATAAATAAAAAAAACATACAAATATTACGCCTGCAAACTATGAATTAAGTAGAGTAACAACTTTTCCTTAAAACTCACACAAATTATGATAAAAACACAAATTTTTCGGCGTCTTATGGATCACAAGCTGATGATTAAAATGAGCGGTAGAAATGTTTGTGATACTCCGAGTAGTTTCGACGTAGTGAGGTACAAAAGAGACAGATTTTTTGTTTTGTTATCAATATCTGCTGTTGCATAGGCCGACATGCACAGTGCACAGGTATCCCGCACGGAGCGCCTGTCAAGTCAGTGACTGATTGCTCATGTGTGAGCGATCGCAATACCCTTTCTGTCTCCTAAGCTCACCGGTTCGCTCGGCTGTTGTGGCCTAGCACTTGCAACTAATTTGTCGGATTTGGGGGGAAATTCTACGCTGCCATATGATCAGCTTTTGGACCTGTTACTGCACGGTATCCTTTTTAAAAAATTCCCTGCTGCATGTCTGTCGACCATTTTCCTTTCTTGCCTATCTTGTTTGTGGTGTATGATTGAAAAATGAAAGCATTAAATTTCTCCTTGCTATCATCAACTTATTAACTGTGACGTTGATTCTTTAATGTGGGTCCTGTTGTGGGTATAGGTGAATTGTTGAATAATTATAATTCCTGTAGAGTCGGACACACTTTCTTGTCAACATTAACCAAATAAAAATTACTATAAATCCTTTGTAGAAACGCAATAATTTAACTTTATTTATAAACACCCTGTGTGAGGGTTAAGAATACAACAACAAAAATGTGTAGATCTAAACCAGTACTTGACAATTATCTAGGTCTATAATGGATCTCAACAACAGCAAAATAACAACGCTCACTGTGGCAAGATGTTAAAACGATCAGAAGTATTAACACTCCTCTCTCTACAAAAAAACATCAATCAATCTCGCTACCACACTCTGCTCATATATACACAAAATACAGATCTAGAAATCTCTAGTCTTATCTAGCTATATCAAGAAAGTTTGATAAAGGTCAGGAATCTAGCTTACATCATGATTCATGTACACTGCTCACCCCATATCTTCTTAACCATTTTTAACATCGCATACTTTTAGGTCTCACTATTTTGGGAGAATTTTCGAAAGCTTTGATGTTCATTATTTTGAATAGAAGGTGTGCAGGTCAATACAAAAAGGTGCTAGCACAAGAGCATATCAACCAGCACAACATGTGTGCTGTGTGTTGGGAAATTTTTACCAAACTTCAAGTAGCTTTTAGAACCTACTAGGTAGATATAGACTCCAAGCCTGTAACAGCCAATTCTGTGAACACTACACTATGCAAGTATAGTAGCTTACGTGTAAACAATGCACATTAACCAAGTCCCTATAATTGCATCAAGATAACTTTACCAGATTATAATATTAGTCAATTTTCTAAAATTCAAGGGTTTCAAAGTTAAGTTCAGTCAATACAGTTGCAAAAAGTAGACTATCTATGCCAGGACATACTCCAATCTATTGCAAAAAAATACTAAGGAATCAGAATAATAGGAGATGTTTATTCTATAAATCTTTTTGTTCCCCTATTACACAAACACTTACCCTGCTGTTAAATTCCATTAACAATAAATTTGATAAATTCCGATCTTATTTGCCTATCCTCAGGTGTGGTCACCATTACCAGCATGTTCACTGCTTTTACCGGGGTAGTTCTGGCTGCCCTAGCTGAGGCCTTCACTGATCAGATAGACAACCTGATCTTACCCTTGGTGTTGTATCCTGTTTTATGCTTTAGTTGACATTGAATTTTTTAGCATGTCCACCACCTTTACTGGGGTAGTTCTGACTGCCCTTTTCACAAAGAGTGTTGTAACTTAGATGGAAGTCATGAGCTCTGCTTTAGGTTTTATTTAGCAATAACACCATGAGTAATGCTTAACAGTGTAGCAATTCTAGTCATTAGCACTTCAAAGAAAGAATGTATTTATTTTGAAAGACACTAAGGAAATATCACATTCCCTATAGAAGTAAATTATTCCTAAATCAATCATTCATTTCCATTGCCAAAGGTCATCTTTATTTTATGAGTCTGTATTTATTTGTTATAAATTAACATGTGTGAATATAATGGTTGTTGCTCAATGAATTCTCTTCTTGGTTTCTCAAAGAAGATCCTATCCAGTTAGTTATATATAGTTGGGAATTTTTTCTCATGGCTCAGGATAAAGATATGCAACCTGTCGGGCTAAAGAGTTGAGAAAATAATCTAGATCATGAACTTTTCATATTAGAAAAATTAACCGATGAATTTAGGATGAAGTTGAAATAGTCGATTTTCTGTGAGTCTGCAATGCTACTAGGTAATTTTAAATTGGAAGCTCTTGAGTTTTAAGTACAATCAAGCTACATGAAATAAAGAATAGGCAAATTTAATTATCTTTCTTTGTACTCTCTCTTATCAGATAATGATAAATGACAACTAAGCACAGAACCAATAACACAAAACTTTACAAGCATTATTGTACAGTGGACCTTGGTTATAGCGAAGTAAGTGGGCCAGCTCCAAAACTTCAACTGAGATTATAAAATATCTTTGATTGTTTTTACTTTATAACTCTGTTTAAATGAGAGAGAGAGAGAGAGAGAGAGATTATAACATCTCCTCTTCTTTAATTAACCTTGTCTATTCCCAAGGGTTACCCAATGCGTCGAAAGCAAGGAAACATAAGACATTTTTTATGTATTTAAATGAAATGGATATGGGTCAATTTACAAATCTCTGTAGTCTTTCAATAATAAATGTTTATAAAACCAAGTCTTTTTTACATGTATGCTTTTTTGAGAAATCCATTCATGACAGCCTTCAAATCGTAAATGCAAATAAATTTTAATAGTCGGTCCAATTTGTATTGTGCAGATTATATTTCTGTGCACACTAATAAACAACATTCGTTGGTCAAGAGACTATATTATGTAAGTGGCAAGCACCCAAGCAATTTTTGTTTTAATTTGAAGAATTGTTATTGGGTGTCATTCTTTTACTGTAAATCCAAATGTCTGCGGAATAAATAATGTGTGTATAAACTGAGTATTATTCTGAAATTTGTCTTTCTGTCATTGGAACTGCACAGTTGTACATGTCAAAATATTTCACTATTTCTAGTTTGTAAGATTGCCACATCCTCTGTGACCAATAAAATGCAAAATAACTTTATATTCTACTTACTTAAATGCCTGATCTTTTATTCATTTTCTATGGTGTAGTCAAATATTTTGTCAATTTTATGTAAATTTTAATTTGATATGATATTTAGTCTACTGCGGAAAAAAGCATTGATCTTTTGTAACATACATAACACAAAAATGAACACCAGCATTCAAAGTCTATTTAATTAATTGAGTACTGAGAAAGAAGCAAAGAAACAATAGTATTAGGGATTAAAAAAAATTATGAGTTAAAACTGTAAAAAACGATTTATTGTAAAGCACTGAAATAATTTGCAGATATTATTGTTTTATCTTTTTTAATTAACATGGCATTTGACTGGGTCATGTTTTTTGTGTTCACAGAGCGAGGAGTTTGTTTTAATTTTTTTGGAAATAAATTTTATTAGGGACAATGGTATATAATGTTGTTTTATCGTTGTCTTGTTGTTGTTTTTTTAATAATATTTTTTGTTTTGTTTTAGTACAAAATCTTATTGGACAAAAGAGAAAAAGGGTGTGCTCGGAATTCAATTTATAAATGTTTTTCTAGACAATTCTAATTAACAGGTTGGTTTTGGTAGTTGGCCAAAGTGGGCTCCCGGTTAATTAAACCAAAGTTCAAGAAAACCATGGGTAAAAACGGATTTTAATTGAATCACACATGAAAATGATATTCTTAAGTTAGACCTTTTCTGTATTCAATATAATTTTTTTTTTATATCTACTAATTTTTGCGCAATAAAATTTTAACTTTTACTCTACATTAGCCTTTTTTAAAGAAGTGAATAAAGACAAAAAGGTGTGCTTATAAACACTGCCCTATAAACAAAGAAAGACAAACACCATTTAAGTGACCATTAAGGTGGCAGAAACACTGCCGAGAACCGATCACGATCGCGATCTAGATCTAGAAATCAAGGGCGAGTAACCGTTGATAGCGCGGTCGAGCCCGCTCTGTGTGACAGCCCCCCTGGCGGGGCTACAAGGGCACTAATCCCCCGCTTCGCTTGACGTGGATTAAGCACCTATTACCAACAGGGTGGCACACAGATGTTTGTTTAAGAATTTCGGGCTGCGATTGAGTTATTTACAAAACAATTAATAGCCCAATGTCCATCCAGTTAGAGTATTTTTGGCTAGACTTCCCTGGTCTTAGGCCGGTCAGCTGAGTGCTAGACTACCAGTCACTGGTAGGATACTAACCTTTAGACATTAATAGACAATAACACATTTTGACCGCTCTAATGATTATCTTGATTTTCTGTCTGTTTGTCTTGCTGTCTATCTGCCTGCCTGCCTCTTTGTCTGTCTTTCTGATTGCTCTCTCTCTCTCTCTCTCTCTCTCTCTCTCTCTCTCTCTCTCTCTCTCTCTCTCTCTCTCTCTCTCTCTCTATCTCTTTGTCTGTCTATCTAACTGTCGATCGCTGTCTATCTTCATCACTCACTGTATGTCTGTAAAAAGGAATATACTCTCTCTTAATCTGTCCATACCTCTTTTCCACATCTTCCTTTTCCTCTTTATTCCTCTAACCTCCTGACTCTACATGTCCCATAATAATAACGCTTCATCTAAAAAAAAAAAAGTCGTAGACATGAAGCCTTTTGAGCACCTCTGCGCACACATCTCCACTTTTTACTCTTCCACTGTCCCTTTGTTCTCCATATAAAATTATATCTCCTTCCTCACCTTTGCCTCTCCCCCATTAGTCTTATAACATCCGAAAAAATTTGATCACAAGAAGAAAAAAAAGTTATAGCATCAACTAGTAAACGGTAAAACGCTGTCACTAACGCACTCAATCATACATCTGATTATTCCCTGGGCATATAAATGTCCTAATAGTTATACATAGACGTTGTCAAGAATACAAAAACCAAACTTGGTTAAAAAAAATAATAAACGAAAAATTACCAAATTGCAGTGTTAACAATTATTATAGTCCAACCATTTAGGCCAATAATATTGTTTTCTTAAATACCAACTCTATCTTTCTCATTTTTGCCTTGCTTTAATTAGAATGTTGGATTATTCTTATTTTATTACGCCGACGGCCACGGATCTAACAAACGGCTTATTTTCGTATGGATCCATTGGTTAATATAGTAAGTTATCAAAGTAAATTTCCTATCTCTCTTCAAGATAATTAAAGTCAATGTTTTGTGTTGTTGTGTTGTATACACAATACATATAGTAGCATCAGGAGTGTCATAGAGTGCCCATTTTTTTAATGGAAAAAGGGGGATCCTATTAACTTCAACTTGCACATGAAGTAATTAACAACTATTGTTTTCAATCGCAATGATGGCAGAATCCATAGCGACCATGGAATAATTAAAAGTAGAAAAATGAAGAAAGAAAAAGCAGCAATGAATAAACACCGCGAGCCGTTGGTACAGCGACGAGTCGTAAGCTTCCTTATTTTCATATTCTTACGACGAGTCTCAAGCTATCGTACGTTGTACATGTACTTACGGCCCGAAACACTGTACCGCGTATATATTTTCCAGAAATGTGTGTAATTAAATTATGATAAACAATTTTTTTTGTATCTTGGTATTTTTTCCGTTATCAAATTGCCTCTGCTGTTTAAACAGAATGATTTTTTAATGTATTGTATGCATTATGTTTTCATTATTTTTAAAACAAAAACGATTCACGCAACACATTTTTTCTATAAATTTGACACTTCTTTTTTTAACAAGATTTGACAAAAGTTATTTTATTAAAAAATTCTTTAATTTCAGCTATGAATGAAATGTTTCTTTTGGGTTTGATTTTGTTTTTAATTTTAAAATTTAGCTCATAAAATTATTCAGATACTAGTGTGGAATACAACTGACGTACAATTCTGGACATATTATTCTTTCAAAGATTATTCTGCATCGAGTCACGAAATTTCTTTTCTATTTAGTCACAGAAATGTTCAACTTTGTTTTACGGTTTGTGCATCTTTACTGTGGGATAGAATAAACAACATTTTTCAATTTAGTTGAAGTGACTCATAACAAGGGATTTTAAAATATCGAAAAACAGTCGCTGGATTCATTATGAAATTTATCAGAGATCATAAGATGACTCTGGGATCATACTGTCCATATTCCGAGCTTAAAGAGATCGCCATTGCGCTCCTGCTTAGTCAAAATTGTGATCCAGTTATCTGTTAGGGCCTACTTTGTCAACACTGTTACACCCATCGTTATGATACAACTGCTCCTAGTCCTAATAGAGTACAGACAGTGGTCATGTCAAGGCAATGACACACAAGCTTGTTGTCTGGCATGCAGAGAAAAGGCGGGACAGTTTTTCCCTGGACGCGCAAACAAGAGGATTTTTGTGGACACCCGCCATTGCTCAGCCCGTTTAGTCACAGTGTTTAAAATATAATCTTAATTACAAAGGTTTTTGCGCCTGGGGTCTCCGGCTAAGCCGTTGGGAACAATGACGCTCTAATCAGTCTTTCATAAACAGCCATCGTATTAAGCGGCGCACTGCTACGTTATCTTGGCCAAACAAACCACTTCTTGATGGACAAACCACTATGGAGGCAAGTCATTGGGTGGAGCAGCCCGGAAGCTGTTGGGACAGACAGGAAACAGCTGGCTGCTGGCAGGGGAGCGCACTTGTGTGTGTGTGTGTGCGTGCGTGTGTGTGTATGTGTGTGTGAGAGAGAGAGAGGGAGAGAGAGAGAGAGAGAGAGAGAGAGAGAGAGAGAGAGAGGGAGGATAAGGAGGGAGTGGGGGAAGGGTTCTTTTTTACAATTTCCCAATGGGTTTTATTAATTCGATGCATTTTCGAAAATATAATAGCCCTGCTTATTAATTTGTTTATGTATCAAGTTAAGATAAATGCTGTATCAATCATGAAGTATTTACGTACCTAGCCAAGTTTACGATTTATTAATACATGTACTGCAGTTTCCCAGTCTGTGTTCATTCGCGTTGAGGTAATGACGTTAGGCTATCTTTTAAAGTCTGTGAAGACGTGTGGATCAAGGAAGGGTAACTGTAGATAATTAGCGAGTGCGAGATATAACAGCTCAACGAGTATTACTTGCATTGTCAAATTTCAATTTGATGTTTGGTTTCAAATTTCGCATTTCCCCCATTCACTTTGGGGTTTTACCGCAAATCACTTCTCTCCAGAAGCCGCATAACTTCATTTGCATGACTAATGAGATTACGCTGATGCTCATGTGGTGAGCGGTGCTGGAAATGAGTGCAACGATCAATTCAATAGAAATATTGAGTCCATTCGCTCAGGGCGAAAATTCTCATAACGACTCATCGTGTTGCCTACTTTTTAGAATGTTTTCCTCACTTATTCAAAATTCACGTTTTGGAAACTCGTTTTGTTTTTCAAATTTGCATAGGCAATTGATGGATTGTCTCTTGATCATTTTCCTATTGTTCATAAATGAAGAATTTAGGCATCCTATTGTCAATGACTAACGACGTTCTGTCAAATGCTTCACCCACCACGCCGATGTTAACGTATCCCAACACAAACCATTTTCTGCTCCTTCTATGCCTCGTGCCACAATCCCATCATGCTTCATCGTCAGCTATGGCTGAGTGAGAGACTCTTGAGCTAAGAGCCAAACGGATTGGGCCCGACAGTTGTTCCTGAAATGGATTTTAAGCACAACACAAACACAGCCTGACACTGGAGCTGTTTTCGCCTAATTCGATTGGCCTTATCGTGGCTTCTGTGAACCTCAGCCTGCACGAGATGCGCACAGGAAATTGCGTCGTGAAGAAGTCCCCCCGCAGCGGAAGGATTCTGGCGGTTCTTCGGTCCAGAGGCCCGCTGCGTGCGCGTGATTGTGGGCTCTTTATCAGCCTGGTGATTAGGCTGGGCTACAGTTCATTATTTTCAGTTTATCGCAAATGATTTGCCCATAATGCGCTTTGTCTTCTGTCCATATTGCCATAAACAATTTAGTCGCTGGCAATACATGTATCGCTAAAATGCAAAACAATAGCTCATTTAATGCTAACTTTAATGGAGGTATTTAATTTTGTTAAGTTTAACTCTTCGCTTTAAAATTCAAGTGCAATATAGTGCAATTACATAGTTTTATCAATAGCACTTTGTGAGTGTGAGAGCAGTGTATCTAAATGAAAGCAATCATATTTCGCGATCAAATCCAAGTATGACGAGCAATGTGAATTGAGTTATTAAAAAGCTCTGATCTTCGCTTGGCGAGAGACCATGTTTCAAAATAACTATCACGAGGAGGCTTGCGAAACTTAAAAATTACACAAAGAAAAATTCCAAAACAGTATCAATTTATAGGATTACGAATCAAGAATATCCTTCAGAGCGTCTCTTGTTATGTGTGTATTGTCTTTGCTCTTGGTTCGTATCATCCGTTTTCTTCAGTAGAGCTTGACTTCTGGTTCCAAACAATTATACTCTATTTATAAAAAGAATGTCATAAATGTACTGGTAAAATAAATGTTGTGTGCCTGTCCTATGAGTAAAGCTCAATGATCCTAGTCCGTATAGCCTTTTCCCACCGACATTACGATTAAACCATTAACGATTTCATATTCTTTGGAAGCCATGAGCGCCTTCTATTTTTCTACTTGAAATACATGAAATCATCTCGAAAAATGATTTTTACCCAGGCAACTGCTTCTAAAATACCTATCAAATAAACAGACGTCTTATGAGTATCGTGCAGCTCATTATTATTCTCTCGTCTTCATCAGAATCATCGTCGGTTCACCGTCACTCAAAGAAGAAAAACCAGTCTTCATCAAATGCATGAGCAAATTATTATGAAGAAGGTATATCGATCTAGAATGAGTCAAAACAATGAGGTTACATTGTTCTGAAATAAAACGGCCGGCCATATATTGGTTGTTTTCCGCTGCAAAAATAAAATCCATTACGTTTAGGCCTAGAATCTAATACATGTATGATGATTTGCTCGAAAGGCAACAACATAAGTATTGGAGGACCAGAGATACCAGAACAAGCGATCACCACACACGTTTAGCTTCATTAGTAGTTATCAATATGAACAAAGGCAATAGAAACAGGTTGGACATAAGCTTGTTTTATGTTTATCAACACATGTAATGCTTTAATAAAACGGGGAAGTCATTGTTACTAACATTGGGCAGAATAAGTAGAATAAAAAAAGGTTTCTTAATTGCTTGCTGGGGAAACAAAATGGGTTAAAAAACGAGGTTTACATTGATCTGTTATTGAATACACTAATAGTGCATTAAATTTTGTTAGATCAGTTGTCGTTTACTCCCCCTCAGAACGAAAAAAAAAGTGACGATTAAAACCAAGTCCAAACAAAACAAAACAAAATAACAATAACGATGATCTGTTAGTTTTGCGTTTCTCCCGTTCATAACTATGTAGCATTTCTAACTGCACAATTTTAGCTGGCCATGAGATCAATCCGTATCGCGTAAAAACATGATGGTCTGATCTTCTAAAACCCAATGACCAGTCGTTTACACGCTGTCTACAGACTCTCTAATGTACTGGCACAACAGTCTGTGCTGAGCTCAAAGGATGGCAACAAGACCAACAATTAGCACCAGCGGTCAGCCCCAGTGGTCAGCTCAGCAGGGCCTGCAGCCACAGCCCGACTCCCTGCGGCCACAGTGGATATTGGTCAGGCTTGGACTCAACCATCATTTTGGACACCTTTTCTTTCCATTCACACACACACACACACACAATTCTAAAAACTCCACATCAACACTCACCCCCTCCCTTATAACCCCCACCCCCTTCTTCTGTACTCGATTATCACGATCAAATGAGCCGTTAATGATCGAATATTATATTAATCTTTGCCATCGCTCTATTGCTTTCTGATCAGCGCCTATTGTCAGCTAGTCCGCCAGCGATGCAATAATGTTATTACAAGCGTAACTTCATTTTTATTCTTCCTGGCTGGAGGTCCCCGCCTTGTAATGACTCGGTGGTATGAGACTATTACTGGCTACTGGCGAATGGCTAGTGGCTAGAACACTCGATTGTTGGTTTCAGACCCCCACCCCCCGCCTTTTTTTAATTCTCCGCTGGCAATCGGAGAATGGCTTTATTGTTAATACACCAATATGGTCTTTAGCGAAAAACCACAACAATAACTCATAAAAGATCTAATAGAACCAATCTAATAAGTACTACGTAAAGCGGAGGGCATGTTGCCAGCGCAGATTTCATGATAGTATAGTGATTTAGTCAATTCCAGCGGGGTGTCGTGTACGTTTATGAGTTGGACATTCAAGCTGTGTTATTCACTCAAGCCATTTTTCCCCCAAAGCATTATATCTAATTCTGTTGATTGTGGGTGAGAAGGGTTGGAGGTACAAGACTTTTTATGTGAATTTCAAAAGCTAGCCGAAATTTGATCTTCTGAATTCCACGAGAAGACTGGTGATTGAAAAGGAAAAGTCATTGCCAAAGCATGGCATTGTAATAATGATAAACTATTTGGTTTTGAAAATGGAAGATGTGCCAAATTTTAAAAGTGCTTTGATTCTTCTTCTTTTTTTCCTTTTATTTTTTCCTATAGTTTTGAACCATTTTGTTTTAATTTGAATGTATTATATACTGCAATTATGTTTTCCTTTTTCTTTTTACCTCCACCTCGGCTCTCGTATGGTGCTGATTATAGTAGCATTGCCACTTTCACCATCGACAGTTATATCACTTAGAATTGTACAATTCAAAAGTAATTTGAAAACCCATTTGAGATTTCAGTGGCATTATACGATGTATTTAAACAATAAGATAATATGATTATGTGCCTCCAAAATACGCGCGCGAATTTTTTATAAGCAGGGATGGGTATGGGGACGGCGACGGTGCAAAGAGTCATCTCTTGAATAATATGAAATATATAACACGCTCATTGTTTAACTGCGCCTAATATTTATTTCGGACATATCAATGGAGTGAGAGTATTCTAAATGTTTAAAAATATAAGTGTAGATTATTACACTATATCAATGTGTCGATTAAATAAACAGCGCATAACACTACATACGCCACAACACCATTACGTGGCTTTGTTTTAATTTATCTTCAAAATATAGACTAAATTGTGCCTCTTCAATATGGATTATACGCTATGTCATATATTTCTTTTCTGTATAAATTATTGTATTCTTTTTTCCGACCTCCTCTTTAGAAAAAATTAAAGTAAGGGGACACCATACAATTCCTTTGACGTAGATGTATTTCTGGTCAGCAGTCAGTTATCTGGTGTGTTTTAATTGATGGCAAACAGAACGTTTAGGTTGCATAGTTTAATAATCATACTCTTGTCCATAATAACTATGATGTTCGTGCACATGGGGAGAAATTAGAGTTGGGTAGGAAATGAATACTAGGGATAAATTTATTGACGATAGGAAAAATTATTAACATTGTTATTGTCTTTAAAGAAGAACAATTCGAACGGTAATAATACCTGCGTCCATGTGAGATGTACATCCAAATAGATTATCGGGTTATTTAAGACGAAACTTAAGTGACAAAACAAATCAAAGTTACATTTTCAGCTAGTTAGGACTGGTATTTACTGCATGACGTAACACTGCTAAATGAATTTCGCCAGTCGTGCCCCTGCGAGCATCGAACTCACTGCGTGCTGAAATTAGCGCAGGCCACCGCCGGCAGTTGACATACAATAGAGGCCGCTAATAGAGGCGCAGGCCCGCTTGTCAGCTTATTAAACGGATTTTGGTCGCAGGAAAGGACTCAGACAAAGGGACTGTATGAATTGGAGATAATTCCTTGACCACCTGATAAATGATGTTATTCATTTAACAATTTCTGCGGTCCAGGAATCTGGCTAGGGCTGAAGGAGAAAGGGTGGGTGTAGGAAAGGGAGGTATTGTGCTAGGGGGAGAAACACAGAGAAGACAGGGTGGGGAGTGGAGGGGGTCAAGTGGGAGGCAGCGCGTGCGTTTGGCAGTTCATTGGATGTGAGCTGCGTGCTTGAACAGAGAGAGAGAGAGAGAGAGAGAGAGAGAGAGACAGACAGAGAGACAGAGAGAGAGAGAGAGAGGGAGAGAGAGAGAGAGACAGAGAGAGAGAGAGAGAGAGAGAGAGACAGACAGAGAGAGAGAGAGAGAGAGAGAGAGAGAGAGAGAGAGAGAGAGAGAGAGAGAAATAGAGAGAAAGAACTTAACTCAAATAATAATAGAATTTTTTAAAGTAGGATAGGTTAGTGCATGACTCCTCAACGTCCTTCGTTCGATTTTTTTCAAGCACGTTCATTTTTTTTAAAAATCTTTTTCTTTCACATTGAACGTTTTTATGTTATATACGCTCACAAAAATAACCCTTTTCAGTAATATTCTTAAAGAACGCAGTAAAGTGATAAAAACGATATAATTATGATGTCGTATTCTCGCCGAGCCAATACCTGTAGGAGCAGAATTCAACGAAACAAGCTCTACATTTAAAATGGGACATCTGTTATCGATTGCCTTTGATCGTGCTCTGATAACTGGACCAGGTCTGCTGCGGGAAGCAAACGTGTGTGCGACACGTATGTAGAAGAACATATATTAATGATTAGCCAACTGTATCGCATATAAATATTTTAGATCAGGCTTGATACGATCGTGTAATAACAATGTTGAATAGTGAGCTCACTACCCTGTGAGTTGATGGCGGCAGCATAGGAGAGTTCACCTGAAGCCTCTCGCTGAGTCTCTCCTCGAATGAGGTGCCAATACTCGATAGGCCATTCATTGGTCCTTATTAGGTTGGATAGTTCACAGAGAGCCAAAGGTGAAAATTATAGTTTTGCCCATTATTGAGCAATATCACAATAGGCGATAAAAGCAATAGCGGGGCTGTAGAGAACGTTATTTATGATTAGAGGGTCATTTTAGAGTGCGAGCCAGATAACGCTCTATTTTGATTTAAAACTGGGGAATGAAGGCATAGTTCTTACCGGTTCTATGAAATGTGTTTTGTTCAACCCCCTTGTGAAATTAACTGTCAGTTTAGTAAGTAATTAGTTCTCATGTACAACTGTACAGTATATAATTAAACAAAAGAAAAAGTATATACAGATACCGCAGAAAAAGATGTTGTCAGTTATCTTGATTACGCACATGCAATTAGTGAAAAAAACTAATTGTTTTCTCATTGACATACATGGTCATTACCACCTTCAATTCTCGCTAATTGATAGGCCCGCAAACATAGCAGCTCACAATAATGAGCAAAAGTTCTCCAATGTATAAATTAACTCATGTCCACAGACTGCCCAGCCGAGAGTGTGAGTATAAATATTATGAATAAAACGAATTATCTTCGATTACAGCTAGCAGCCACTGCGTGGCGAGGGGGTCAGATAAGCTGAGGGACAAATAGGCAGAAGCACGGCACAAGGGGGTGTCACACACTCTTCGGGTTTCCTCTGGTCACGGTGAGAGCGAGTGACATTTGAGTTGTTTTCCTCCCTCTGTGGGAACCAGCGCCCTGCTGCCATATGGTTCTTCTGACCTCGTTTCGCCACTGTCGTTGTTTGCTCTCGCACAGAATAAATCTATGATATGCTAACATAACAAAAGTAATACATACACAGCCATCTAACTCTTGGATTCGGTTAGCGCCTTGAGTTTATTAGGTGAAAAAGGCAATATGCCAACACGACATACGTTATTGCACCTGTTCTGACACTCGATGGTTATGCAGTGTGAACACTGACATTAGGTATAGATGTAATAGAACAGGGTTTACATATAGCAGTTTGAATTCCACGTAGGCCTCTATGCTAACAATTACGTATTTGGTACCAAGGGGTCGTGAATATTAAAAAAAAAGTCATAAGCATTGAAGTAAATTTTATCGTGTCCTTATAATACATTCTTTTTGCTTCTCGATTGGGATCATCGCAAGGGTTTTCCTTAAACAAAGGAATAAAATAAAGTTAGAGGACATGACAAAATCTGACAGCGATTGGTCAATGAAACGTATGATTTTAAGACTTGGCGAGTTCCCATGTTCCAGAAAAGGATGTGTGACCAACAAATATTGAACATCATACTGTTCCTATCATTGAAAGATAAAAAATGTATTTTAAGTGAATATTTGTAACATGATGCTGTATGAGTATGCCTATCACCAAAAGTTATAACAAAGGTTATCTATGGAAAAGGCACCAACATTTCTAGAACAAAAAAGAAAGCAATGCAATGTGTGCAAATGTTTATCTTTCCACCCTTTTCTCTGTAATATGTGAACTCCATACCCTTTCACGCTCTAGCCTTCCTTAGTGGTATTTTCTGGTACATGGACTGTCAAAACAAATATGTGATCTGTACATTTTTTGCGCAATGTGCCAAATGGAAGCCTTTAGTAAAATGACAGTTTTACCGACAATTACAAAATAATGTTCCATTTTTTATTGTACGGTTCGTAAGTTACAACTAAAAGTAATTACCACCGGTTAGTGTTGGGTACGTCTTAGAAAGCACTTAGTTCTGGCCAAGTGAACTGTCGGGTCTATACCATTAGGGAGAGCTGGCCAACAGCTCAGCTTAAGTGCTGCCTGGGCGGCATCGATAAATCTGCGACGAGCTCTTAAAACAAAATAATCCCTCTCTAGAAAGAAAACATAGTAGAATTATGACTTTTTGTGTTGACAAGATGACACGACCAACTTAACTCAATTTGCGGCCAGCGCGGTTAACGTTTCCCACATTAAGTAAAGACGAGACGACAAAGTTCACGGCACAGGGGCGAATAACTCTCAGCATAAACAAATCTGACACGACTGGGTGGATTTGTAGAATTCTTATGAATAAACGCCTGTTAATTTCAACCCATGTCGTCTGTTTGTTGCGCTACCTCAAGAACCGTGTCCAGGTATTAATTTGTGTGTGTGCGTGTGTGTGTGAGTGTGTGTGTGTGTGTGTGTGTGTGTGTTTGTTTTGGGAGTGGGGGATTTCGGGTCAAGCTGAGAGAGTTGGATCAGCACTAACGCCTCTCCAGGCGCTGGGAAGCTGTCCTAAACTGCAATACGTGTGTGCACATGGGCTGCTCTAGGAAAACCAGATTACCGTGACGTTTGCAGCCTTCTCTCCTCTCCCAACACCAACTGTGCTGTCTCCTCCCTTTCCGACCCCTGCACATATTTAGTTTCTTTTCCAACAACTGTTATTATTGTTTTTATAAATTGCGATTGTTTAGATTTTGGTTACTGGTCCATAAAATTGCCAATTTTCAACTTACTAGAACCGATGGTCTAGTTAAAATAAGCGTCATATCTATACTGCGTTCTTGTATTGTTCCGTTATATTATTGTCGCTTCTTTTCTACCCCAAACCTTTACTAGTTATGGGAACAACCAGATAGCGCCCAAAATCTGCGTTACATAGTATACATACGTTGAAAGCTGTCCTACACAGGGTTTGAAATTTTTTTTAATCAATAGACACTTAACTAGCGATTAGAGAGAGTCTGCTATTACCTTAGCAACTTCAGCCCATAAATAATTCTATTTTCGTTATCACAAAATACCAAAAGTCTTCACAATCGTGCCACTATTTCGTTGTTCGTAGTGTAATCCACAATGCCGCGACTTACAGTTGTCCATTAGCCACATTTTGGTTGACTGCCGAATATTTCACCTCCAGTTTGAAACCTACAATCGGTCAAAAATGTATTTGTCCAATTTCGTCCCGTACCGGGTACTGGTTGGGTCGGTGTCAGTTCACGAGTTGGTTTAACGCCCAACGTCAGCACTATATAGGCTATATTGCCAGTACATGTGTAACGTGGCCGGCTAAGACAGGAATCCATTTTCCCACGCAATGTCTCTGTGTGGCAGGTCGTAAAGTTTTCAGACATTACTCTTGGAACCCTTCCAAAATGCAGCATTGCCCTTGCTTCTGTCGCTGGACCTAATGAAACGAATTCAACTCGGGCGCCATGCAAAAGTCGACCTGTAGATTAACATACGAGAGTGTTTGCAGCTGTATAGAAAATAAACCATGTCGGTGAAGAAGTAAAACATAGTTTGAAGCGGGGGGTGAGCTTTTGTGCGATCACACCAACAAGGGATAACAGTTTAATAAACATTCAAATAAAACTAATACAAGCATCCATGCGCAATAAATGTACATGTACCATTTTTTTCCAGGCAGTATCTACCAATAAAGCCGACGTACTTGGACCAACGATTGCTAAGCACCAAAACTGCATAAAACAGATTGTGCATAACGTGATCTGCTGGCACATCCTAGCCACCTGGATACAACTGAGTAGCTCACTCATTCAACTTCAATACATGTAATTAATTTAACAAAAAGGTCTTCACCGTGACCATGATCTCTTTCAATGCGTGATTTGATTAGGAAAACCTATGCACTCTGCTACTCCTAGCCTCCCCTATAGGGTGAAGGGTCCTAGGATTTATGAAGTCTGATAATTTTGATGTCATACAAAGAGAGAGCGACGATACCAGAACTTCTATCTCAGCCGGTCACATCATGCATTGTGCTGATACAAACCCAGCCAGTAGGGGACGAATAAGACAATTTATTTCTCTTACCTAAGTGATCGCGGGACAAAGCACGGATCGCGTGATTTGATGGCGCGCGCACTACCACTTAAGCCAGATCGGTTCACATGATTGATTTTATGTATTAAATTTGTAGGAGAAAATCTCGCTCAAGTTTTACGCCTCCTTGATTCTTAAAGAGGATTCTATACGGCGACGAGTGTCAAGGCGTATGTGTGACAATTGTATTTGCTGCCACACACTAGGCAGTGCAGGGATATCAGGACTCCTGTATCAGCCGATCACATTATATTGACACCGACCTGACCAGTAAAACCTCTGTTAACGTCATGGGTTTAATTTTTAATAGCAAATGTAACAGTCCTGTGTTTACAAAGAGCCCTTTAGAATACTTTTATAATTATATGATCGAAAACAAAACAAAAATCAAACTAGGAACTGCAGAACCTTTCATAACAATGAAGACACATGTACAAACATTACCCTAGACTTCTTTTAAAACCAGCTGATCCAAATTTCAAAGCAGTGCTACTGTGACCTTGTCAAGTTTTTGTCCTGATAATGTCATGATCCTATTTTAGCTACCACACAATCACCCAGCAAGACTTCCAGGTTTTGCCTTCAGGAGGTCAGTCACTTGTTCAATTGAACCACCTGTGGGTCGAATCCCAAACAATACATGATAATGTACAATTGTACATGAATATATCGTTTCCTGTTCCGTGGGTCAAGTACCTCAATGGAGTCAGGTGTCTTTAATTATGTTTAATTCATGGCTGGCTATGACCAGATTTAAAGCTTAGTAGTGTGGGTCCTAGTTAAAACCTTGGTAGAGCCTTAGTGATATGGTACCTCTTGTTGGAGAAAACCAAGCTCTCTCCCACTGTAAAGCCTCACAGATCTCAATAGAGAATACAGAAAACCAACTTTATTCATCCCTGTAGGAAATTAGTACATGTACCATTCTTTCAAAGACAGTCGAAAATATATTGTGACAACTATAAATGTAAAGATAATGAAGCTGCTGTTCATTTCTTGAGTAAAAAAAAAAAAGAAATATAAAAATAATGACGTTTTAAACACTTTTAACATACAGAATAAAATTAGATTATAGCTACAGTATTGGTAAGAGCACATATACGTGGTGGAAAAAAAGATGTGTATAGGAAGTCGCTATGAAAAATGTACGCAAGTAAGCGAGGTGGCTGAGCGAGATTCGAACCCCTGCACCCAAGGCCGACGCTTCCAACGTGGCGCTACCAAGCTGCCGACTTATCCAGTTCTCCCTCTCTCTCTCTCTCTCTCTCTCTCTCTCTCTCTCTCTCGTTGTGGTTAAAGCAAGTGCTTCCTATGCAAATGTTCTGTGGTTCGAGGCCCACTGTAGACGCCTACTGTTTGGGTCGGCGCCAGTATCATGTGATCGATCAAGTCCCGAGTGCCTCGCCCTGAGGTCCCATCGCTGTATAGGACCCTTTTTTAGACTTAAGAGACGCTAAACTGGGAGAGATTCGCTCTCTCCAGTTAACGTATAACTGCATCAAACTATTAAAGAAAAAGGTTAAAAAATGAAATAGACCAAAAAGGGATCTAAGGCCCAACTGTAATAATAAATTAATTCATAAAATAGTCATAATAAAAAATACAAAGAAACAAAACAAAAAAAACCCAATGAAAATAATAAATAATGGTCATACACAACAGAAAGATACAATAAAATTTTAAGAGGTTATCAAACAGAAAAAAATCACATAAAATAAACAATGGAAAAAAATAAAAATACAGTGGGTTGTGAAACATACCGGTAGTGCAATAATAATCATATCACATAGTTTCAGGAAGATCAAAATGAACTGTTGTACAATAAAATTGCCAAAGCTGTTGTCTTAAGTGTGTTTGGCTACTCTTGATTTTCTTTCTTTCTTTCCTTTTTTTTTGTTTTTTTTTGTTTTTTGTTTTTTGTTTTTTGTTTCTTTTCGCTTTTGTTTGTCTTTGTCGTTTTTATTCCTTAGCGAAAAAAGGAGGAAGGGGAGGCAATTAGCAACTGCCTCCAGTCGACAAATTTGATAATAATTATACGAGAAAGTTTTAATCAGTTCTATTCACCTCATAGTTGAAGGCCTACATTCTCATGGAAAGACATATCCTTTCTAAAAAATCTATGTTTGCCCATCTGGCTTTTTCGATAGGAAGCTCAAATGCTAGAAGAAATAAAGAGATTAAGTTTCATTCATAACCAGGGTAAAGTAAAAGAAGCATAGCTATTAGTGGCGATATTTTACAGTTCAACATCGCTTCAAACTTAATCACCTTGGCAATTCAAGTCTGATTAATTTTCAAATGCGTCAGTTCGGCACTCAGAAGTTCTTTGTGTTTCATAGTCTTTTTACCCAGCCGTCAAACACACAGGCAGAGCTTTTGACAATCCGACTTATTGAATTGGGGACTTGGCCCCGCCCACCGGCGTTGCGCCTGCCCACTCGGGTGGGACTGACACTTGCGCTGCCCGCCGATAGTGCGCGCTGGCCTGCCCCGCTCCTGTCCTATGATTACCGTGGGGCTGGTTGATTGGATAACCCTCTAGTTTTAGGTTTGTCGCTGACCAATCAGCTTGAAGCAAACGCTCCTTTTCTTTTATCAATCGACCTCATGGTGTATTCATCCCGTCGACGAGTGATTGACTTCTCCAATGATCCCCACCCCACAAACATAGCTAAACCCACATTCTCCTCAGCTAGTCAGCTCTACAACTCAATTTGAAACCGACTCCTTCACGCGTGTCTCGCCCACAAGCCACTGGCTAATTATCGGTATACGGCATCCTGAGACTTGGGCTGGGCTGCGGACGTCGAGCCACAGAGAAGCGACATTATTATCAGCCACCCACGTTATAAAACTTATGACGCTGAGACGACCAGCTGTCAAACGCTAGAGCCAGCAAGCTTACAGGATTCCGCTTTGTTGTTGTTTTTTTTTCTAAAGTCGTTGCTTCCGAACTGACTTGCTGGACACACCCTCCACGATTCATTCATTCTTGTGACATTGTGTACTTCACTTGTGGTAAACCTGTTCTACCTTCTCGATTAGTGCAAACAAGAATGATAAAAAGAAATGTACCTACCAGTAATGTCATATAGAATCTAGTTTGAATCAACATTGGTAATTCAGTTTACATTCTTGCATGTGTTGAAAGTTGGCCTTGAAAGCTTCCTCTCTGGACAATTTGCTATTTCGCGCGGATATTGAGCATAAGCTACTTATCTTTAAAATGAAGCTACCGTACTAAGATAGTGCTTTTGACATAAGGCTGAGAAAAGTGATTCCACCAGCCATGGAGGCAGCCTACGGGAGCAGCAGAAAAGACTCCAATTGCGCGAGTGAGACTCCGCCAGCATCCTCTTCTCCTTCTCTGTCTTGTGGATCAGACATCCTTGCACCATCTCCGCCAGATGTAGGCTTAGGTCTACCCACGGAATCTCAGCAAAAACTCACCCGAAAGGGCCGGAACAACGCTGACAGTTATCCCCTATCCAAATCCCCTTGTCACGGAACGCCTTGTGCTATTGAAAGCCTGAGTCCAGCCAGCCCTCCGCCATGTCGGACAGTCAATGTGAGCACAGCCTGTGTATCCCCAGCCGCTCCACCCGCGGCCCGGAGGTCTAGGATGTCTTCCTACAGCATCGCCAGCATTCTGGGCGAGCCATCGCGGGAAGACCCGGGCTCGGCGCCCTTGTCGCTCTCTCTGGAGGGTCTCCAAACTTCCCCAGAGTCAGGGGTTCCATCTCCGCCGTCCTCCAGGGAAGATCACCACGAGAGAGCGCTCTCTGAAGGTTCGTGTCTTTTGTGGGTTTTTTTTCCTTTCCACTTTTGTTTTTAGCTTTCCCTCTCCATTCTCTATTTTTTTTTTCGGCATGTAAACATAAACTACGCCATTTTCTTTGCTACGAATTCTACAGTAGATTCTACGCTCGTAGTTCCGATTCTTTTTTTCAATTTGTAACAAGCAAAAAGCCCGAATTTCATCAGAGCTTTCTGTTATATTTTCTTAGCATACTCTTCTATTTAACTTTCAAAATATGACCTCCATCCCAATAGTGTGTAATTATTATTATTATTATTATTATTACTATTATTATTATTATTATTAT
>RQTK01000152.1:488431-500257 GCA_003991915.1 Elysia chlorotica | reverse complement strand
AACTTGTTTATTTATTATTATTGTCCCCCCCCCCTTGCTGTTGTTGTTGCTGCTGTTTTTTTGTGTGTTATAGCAACATGGTTTCGACACCTTTCCTTTTTCAATATATTTATAATGGTTATACCTTGTTATTATCTTTTATGTTGATTTCACAATCATAATTTAAATTGGGATAAAAAATGTGTCAATGAATTGAATCTATCATAAAGTATCTTTAACGTTTTAAGTTTTTCTTAATAAACGAAGACTTGAAATAATAATAATATTGGTATTAATATTATATAAACACTCCCAGTCCCATGAAATAATAATAATAAATATTACAAGGTTATCATTGTACATGCTGTTCTTATCTGTGAGAAAATTCCTTAAGCACAGTGCACAATGATAATTATTGTTCGAGAATAAGTCAAGTCTCTCTTTTATCTTGTAAACAAATTGAGATAGTAATAATAATATTGTGCTCTAGTAACAAAACAAAACAAAAACTTAAAATCCAATATGACATTAAAACACCTAACGGCGCCCGATACTTAACATATTTTGTTTTATGTATTCACAAAAACTTCTTCCCTAGTAAAAATGGACACTGTGTATTGCAATTGTATTATCTAACACAGTATATATATCCAGTGATCGTTCTTTATACCTAGGAAACGTTAAACTAGAAGAGAGATTTACTTTAGTCAACCTTCTCACCAGTGTCGGATTTAATGTGGGGTCCAAACCACTGTTAGTGTTACTAGCAACACCCCCTCCCCCCCTTTTTCCCTCCAGGGGCATTTCCGTTTTAAACCGTTTTGTAAAATTATGCCTCCTAGGACAATCATAAGGGAGTGAGTCACCTGGGCTTAGGGCCCCCTGAAACCTAAATCTGGCGCTGCTTCGCACCAAAGAATTTGTTTTGAAGAAATACTTTTATATATAATGCGTATAGTGAAATTTGGAGAGAAACACGTACTTATAATAATATAAAAAATTTTAGTGCTCATTGTGAGCTCCTCGCCTCGAATTTTGCCCATCTCCACAGACTTAGTCAATCACTTGAAAATTACAAAACATATTTTTTATGAACCACTATACATCCGATTAGGGACATGACTACCATTTTTAAAAAGCAATGCCCTTATTAGACCTTTGATATTATATACAAATTCAATGTACCCCTTCCGCAAAGGCCAATCTGTATTATTAGGTAAATCGCTTTCCTCTTCCTTTTTGTAAAAGTAGCGCGTTTCAGAAAAAAACAACAAAACAAAAACAAAACAAAAACAAAACAAAACCAAAAAAAAACGGCGTGCACTTTGGCACTTGAGAGCGGCAATTCTAAAAAGTTTCTCACCGCAAACTTATCCTGTCACTTAAAAACAAAGACAACTGACTCAGGAATAATCTAGAAATTAGATCTGAATTTTTTTTTTACCAAGAAGCATGACTCAACTGATTCATGAGCGAAATTTGATAGTGGAAGATCTAGATCTAGATTAGATCTATTACGATGGCAGATGAGAAAAAGAGACGTCGTTTAAGACGATCCAGATACTTAGCAGCAACACTCAATCAAAATCAAATTCCCCCAACCACACAATCACAAACAAAACTCAACCATCCATATCTAGGCCTACTGATACTGGTCGAAATCTAGATCTAGATCTATGACAACGTGAAAACAAACATAGCTCTAGATCTCCACAACGGAGACAAAGTTTTAGATCTGTTACACCACCACGAAAAGAAGATAGAGCCACACGGATTAGATCTAGATCTACCTCACCACTAACGCCTCCGCCTGACATCAGTCAGGCAGCTTCTACAGTTAGATTGCACTGGAAACTGACCCAAACAATGACAATACAGCACTTGATTAACCATTTTCTGTTAACATAACATCAATGCCAACATGGGTATTGCTTTAAACTTTTAATCCCGCGAAATCGCGGGCCTTCAACTAGTAATTATAAAATATATATGCAGATACAATATATAGGGTAACGATAGACACTTAAATCCTAAGCGTTCAGATCTAGATCGTTGATAATGCATTGTGGTTGAACTTTTAATTTGTCAATAAAAAGCCTAGCTTTGGCCTTATATATGGATTTGGCCTAGTATTGAACAAATTTATTGTTTAGTCAACATGGGCCTCCTAAATTTAGATAGGCTGTAGATTCCAAAACAAAAGTAAAACTACCAATACTAAAAACAAGAATTAAAAAAAATTAAAAAAAAACCCAACAATTAACAAACAACAAAGGTCAGTGCCATACCGTATCAGGGCGATCGCTGCACTGTCTTGTCCAACCAAGATGGCGTGGGTACGAACAGAGCTCTTGGTCAGGCGGACACAGTCAGAGTTGATGTCCACGCCCAGGTCCACCAGAGTCCTCAGCATCTCCGTGTCGCTCATGGCTATGTTCAAGGCGTTGAGCGTTCTGATGATGCCACAGCGAGGAAGTCAATCTAAAAAAAGCTGGAGATCAAAGCTTTGACCAGGTCGTACAGTCTGGCCTCAATGGCACCGTTGAGAACAGTTGACGCTACCTCAGAGTCATACATAAGCTGGCCCCATACGTGTTTGACCTGTAGCAGGACATTCAGCATTTGTCTCCCGTGCCATCGACTGCTCGTGGGTATTGGTTTAAACTTTTAAATCCCGCGAATTCGCGGGCCTTCAACTAGTAATTATTCTAAAAATAATATTTAAAAAAACACCTCTTTATGTCATGTACGCTAACAATATTTTCGCACTCTTATCCGTGTAAAAACGAACAAGAAAAAAAAATAACAGAACGAAAACCAAAAACTATTATTTAATGAAAGGAATAGTTTGAAAGTACACAATACCTAAATGGACTGGGTTTTTATCATTATTATAATTTGTTTTTTTGTGGGACATTTTTTGTTTGTTTGGTGCGTTTGGAGTACTGATTCATGAATAGAGAGTCAAAGTGGTCATCAATCGTGCGCAATAAAACTTGTTATTTATTATTATTGTCCCCCCTCCCCCCACTTACTACAGGTGCTTGTTGTAACTGCAGCGGCGGATCCTAGATTAAAAACCATAATGTCTGTAATACACGACTTGTATTGTTCTTAAAGTATTAACTATCACCGGTGCCGTCGAAGTCTTTCTTCCGACAGCAGCAACAAAAGTATAAAGAAACATTATCCTCCCTCAAAATGTTAACCGCCTCCAGCATTGTTCCCAGCACTCTGCTATTCAGTTCTCCCAACTCCGTAAAAACCACCCCCTTTCGCCATTCATTCTCATGTACATTCACAACACACCATATCTGACTATGACGTGTTTTTATTTCCCTTGAACCACAGACACGCATCATCAGAGCCCGGGATCCCCGAACTCACCGCCCCGTCCTCAACCTCTATCGCCTGCTAATTCAATCAGCAGAGGTAACAACTCGGCCACCAGCAGCCAACCTCATTTGGACCACTATCTGCAGCAGCACTTCTATCACCAACAGCAGCAGCAGCAGCACGACCTCAGTCACGTGTTCCCCACACCGCCACACCACCTGAACAAGTACAAATATTACCAGCACCATCATCACCACCAAAATCTCAAGGAGGACAGTGATGACCTCACAGGTCAAGGTCGGCGACCACGGATGTCTAGTTTGACTCCGCCCCCTATATCTCACTCAGGAGGTCTACCTGCAGACAGCGGATATAAGAAAGAAAGCTCACCCGTACCGCAAAACGATGTGGACGAAGCTAATGTTTTACGCAACTGTGATGGGTAAGGAAAGTATACTTTTAGTTCTAAGGATATTGCATTAAAAATGTCTGTTTCCTCCATGTCATGCTCCGTAATTATTTAAACAATACAATAATGACAGGTACATTTGTTGCTTGTATATAAACCAGAGAAGACGTTCACCGTAGCAATATTACACACTGCTCTGTAATCTTAATGGTTAAAATACATTCTAAAAATTAAAATAGACATCAAGAAAAAACAACAACAACAACAACAACACATGATTTAAAAAAAGAGTAGTACCGTTGTTTCCTGCTTTTTTTTTCTTATGTTATATACAAGAACACCCCCCCCCCCCCCCAAAAAAAAAAAAAAAGGCAAAAAGGCAAAATCAAATGTAACGCCAGAAATCCACGATTTTAACCATGTTACTACCTTTTCCGTGTTTTCCCCCTTTCCTTCAAAGTCCGAAAATCACAGATTTTTGCCTTTGAGCGGTATCGAATTGAAAACATCATGTCATCCGATCTCAACCGGTAGCGAAATAAATGCGTTATCGGAACACAACTCAAATCGCGGGGGTTTTCTTTGAACGGTATCGATAATAATGGTATTTCCCGATCGGGCCCATGTGCGAAAAAATTTAATGTATGACTATCACAACGTAAATCGCCCAAGTTTACGTTTGCGTGGTATCGATAATAGGTCTACAGTATCAACCGATTGGACCCATGTCTGTTAGAACATTGCGATAATGCGAATACATGTATCGAAAAGGGTCAGTTACTCCAGAGACTGGCAGTGTGTCGAGCATAGGTTGCTTTTGTTTTGACCCGCTTCCATTGTATTCCCTTGCATTGTAACACACTTTCTAGTCCCAAGTTTTTCTAATGCACCCGCGATCATACTTTTTAAAAATAATGTTACGAATCAGGGACGGGAAATTGTTTTTTTCCCCACCTGTTCGGCACCCGATGAACCATCGGAGATAAGAAACCAGCAAGCAAACCTCAGATATCGCGAGGGCCGAAGGGCCGAAAATTCGGCAATAAGAATAGTTATATAAAAGATACTTCATATTTTCTTGTTAACTTCTGTACATACGAGCATAACGGAATCACCCGATTTGCCACCCGTCGTCAATTGAAGATGATACATGTACCTCGAAACAATCCGATCTGCCGTTTCCTACTCATCTAAGGCGAATAGATGGCATGATTATCTCAATGGAATGTTTTTGACACTTTTGAGTTTGAAGACCAAATGATAGAAATGTTGAGCCCAGTGAGCTCGAATTTTTGATGAGGACAATTTTCATCCACAATCGACTAATGACAGTTTATGTGAAAAATTCTCTGAAGTCCAAAATTTAGTGCGCATCAGATCTATATCTTAGATATAGACTGTATTTCTGGTTGTAAATCGATCGCGGACGTTTTAATTAATTTTCTTTTTAGGTCTACGATTTCAGTAATCTATGGAGGTATTAATAGTCTGCAATGCTTGAGAGATCAACCCTTAGGTACAAATGAAAAAAAATACAAGTAGATTCTTGAGTGTGAGTTATCTATTTAGTATAGGCTTCTAGTACAACACTACATATAATTTATGTTATAAAATATCTCGTACTTTTGATGACAACTTTCCATCCCTCTGTAATATCATGACATTTTTAGTCTTGCAAAGTAGTCTAGAGGGCTACTAATATTAATGCTATACGTTAAATGCCATTTTCTCCCAAGAAGGAAACATTTAGAAAGGTCTAGATAGTTAAATATTTATATTATTTATTTCCAATATCTTGTCTGCTTTAAAATAAAAAAAAAGAAAGAAAATAAAATAGGACCCCATAGAGCTAAATAATTTGCCGACCCCAAAAAGGGGGGCGTGGTAAAATTTCCTCCGTTTCAGCCTATCTGCAAAGGCATTTACTATTCTATTTTGGAGGGTCTAGTTTCGCAGTTCAGTGTTGCTTAGGTGCGAGTGTTTGGACACCCAAAAGGACAATGATCGTTCTCCCCACTCAGCCGCAGCTCGCGACATACCGTTTGTAATCTATAGGGCTTTTCCCACTCTATGCTCTTCTAAAAATATAATTATATTATGAGGATCACTATATGCTCAGATCAAAGTTTGTTTATATTTCGTGATGATTTAGCGGTGATTAGATCACCTTGGTTTACATTATAATAGGAAAGTCACGAACACACCTAGGACAATTTAATTGATCCCAAGTTATGTTAGTGGATCGACGATCATGTAGGTACAGAATGATACCCTCTATTCTCTCACAAATTTGTTTGTGGTAGCCTCAAAACTAGGAATTGAAAATTCTCATTTCTATAAATATTATTTAAAAAAACAACAACCCCAAAAAAACGACAAACTACAACAACAACAGCAACAACAACCCAAACTCCGTATACATAACATATAACTATTCTATTGTTGAAGTCTAATTCAGAACTAAATTAGCACAGCTGGTTTCAAACAGGCAGGTCTAATTTTAACATTGAAAGATTGACTGGAAGATTGTTATGATTATTTATTTGTAGAAAACTCAATTTTTATTTAGTTGTTGAACAAACTGTTGAAAACATTGGTAAATGGCTGGGTAATTAATAGTAAAAGCGTATAATGAAAATAAAATGAATACAATAAAGTTCGTTACTATCTTCCACTTTCAACAAAAATGTATCATTTATTTTATTATTTCCACACATTTTGAGTTTCCCCTTGCGCCTTAATTGATCTTTGAACTTTAAATATGACGACTGTGTGGTGTTTCAAGAGTTGTGATTCAGCTGCTCGATATATTCTTAATTAGTTCTTTTTGGCAATCGCTTACTTTGCAACCTATGAAACTAAATTTGTCTAGTGCCACATCTTAGTAAATGCAATAGCATAAGGATAGCTATAATACAATGTGAGAGTGATAACATTATTACTTTGCGCTAGGTCAAGTTTTTTTTGGTTTTTTTCATGGCGGAGTTAACCGAAAAACACACGAGGTAAGGAAGAAAAAAAAAAGCGTGGAGATGTATGATTCAAAACCTATCATCTCGCTAGTTCATGGAGTTAATTAGATTTATCCAACGGGATTAGATTTATCCAACTAGAGGAAATAATCCAATTTTAAAGGAGACCCAGGATCCCACGTTCAACGCCGGGGCAGCTTACCACTCAACTTAGGTTTTCTTATTTGCATATTTTACGAGTTGTAAGCTTACCGTGACACTGTACGCCCATAGTGATTTTATTACATAATGTGTATCCTAAAGGATAAGACTAAAAATGAGAAAACTTCTCCAAATTTGAAGTTTGTAGAGGCTGAGACAATAAATCCCAAGGTAATAGGCATAGTTTTTAAAAGTATAACCAGGCTCACGCTTATTGATTTTATCACAATTTGTATCGTTATTTTTTTGTTCCTAAAATAAAATATCTGCTCATTTTCTTTATAGAGGTAGTGAGCGACCCGGCGGTCGTCAGAGTTACCCTACTCCTTAAGGGCATTAGAATTAGGTTGTGTGGGAAACGATCGGCTGGAAATTCTATTCTTGTAGGCTGGTTAAAGTCAATTGGTCCTTTCTGTCTAATGGTACGTGACTTGTACTTGTTTTCGAGTGTATTATTTTCCCTGACTTAATATTATTGATCACATATTTTCAAATCAACCAATACTTTCTTTTTCAGGTCACCAAATGAATTCGCCGACAATGATAACAACGATGACGACGACAATTGTGGTAAGCCGAGAAAGATCCGGAGGAGTCGGACAACGTTCACGACTTTTCAGGTGCGCATCACTCGTTTGACCAAGTTATTTTTTTTCATTTAGCTAGGGCGTCTCCAATTTATTTTGTTGGATATAATCAATTAACGTTTGAAGAGAGATTCAAATATATTTCAACATTTCTTTACAGCAGTCCCCTTACTCGTACAACTTGTACCCAAAATGTTTATCGATGTTTTTTACTTTATTAGTTTCTTATTCTTACCTAATGCTCTCAGGTCCGCGTGGCGACATTTTTTTTTTAACAACAGGAGAGTGAAATAAGCATCATGTGGTAAACTGACAGTTCTTTGCACCTTTTCAGTGCGACTGCATTTTGAATTTTACAGTGCAAGTTTTCATACATTTGCTACACTTAAACAAAGCATATTCCACAAAATGAATGGAATTTAAGAAGGAAAAAAAAACAAAGAAAAAAAACCAAATGCGTTCCGAAATAATCAATTTTACTTTATGAGAGTATGTTTTCAGTCAAAGCCTAATATAACAAAAACAACAACAATAACAACAACAAACAAACATTTTACGTCATGGCTTTATGGCTGAGAATGCATAAGGTGATGATGATTGTAGCAGCCGTAATCATGGTACATGTAGGCTACTGTTCCTACAAAAAGGATGTCATTTAGTACATGCACTAAGTAAAATAAAAAGGAACGACACAGACACACTTTCACGTCTTTCTTCCCTCTTGTAGCTGCACCGTCTGGAGAGAGCCTTTGAGAAGACGCAGTACCCCGACGTGTTTACCCGGGAGGAGCTGGCGATGACGTTAGACCTGAGCGAGGCACGCGTGCAGGTGAGCAGGTCTACTTGAATTATGTGTAGTCAAAATACTCAATACATGTACAGCACAATCCTTGTGCTTGGAATCTTTCTCTCTTTTTCCATACTTAACTAATTTTAATCATTGAGCTTATTTCCTTCTAAAGTCATGGCCGTTTTGACCAACTCTATAAAGTTAATTTTTGGAAGAGCTGACTCAAGCGTTAGAGTGCTGGGCGCCGATTCGAGAGGTTCTCGTAGACCGTTTCGACCCCACGATTTGGCGATTCCGTCCTCTGCTCAGTGTCAATATAATGTGAGCGGTTGAGAAAAAATGTAACGTTTTTAGTCTTGGGCCCGTTCAAGATATAGTCAAGTTGCTGACGTTGAACGTTAAGAAACAAACCAGACAAGGACTTATAGTTTTTCCTTTTATTCTTTTATAATCACCAAACGCAATCTCGTCTTAAGTGGCTGCTTTGACAAACCCAGCTTGAATTTTTTAAAATTATTTAACAAGCGTTGTTATCATTTTGTAATCTTAGTACTTATAACAACAACAGCGGCAGCAACAACAACAACAACAACAACAACAACAACAACAACAACAACAACAACAACAACAACAACAACAAACACAGTAGTATTGGGACATGTGTTTACAAAATACCTTTCAAATTTTTATCTGACGAAGAGAATCAACCTGTCGTTTACTCATACATCTATTTACATTGTTATATAAAATGCAGACTGAGTAGACACAGCGAATAAAGTTTCCCTAAAAAGACAATATCAAAAAGGCTATGGCAACTAGTGAGTGGCCAAGGAACTGTAGTCGTGTATGAAGTAAGACAAGAAGATAAGGACTATCCAGGGAAACAAAAAAAAAAAGGACACGATAATCAATTCCTTTTAATCACTTTGTTGCGCTGCCGTTATAATGGAAGAACATCATAATAATTTGAATTTTTTTCTCCAAATTGACATACCTCACAATTCTACATTTCTACGCTCCTCAAGGCAATTTTTCCATCGAGATGTCCAAATCCTCTGTCATCTTTTAAAACAAAATTTTAATCAAATAGTGTACATCACAATCATCCAAGTGAAGTGTCATGCAATGCACTTAATACAAAAATGAAATTGCTACATTAAGACCTTTTAATAGGCAGGTTTATGCTCTGCTCTGCAGTGTGCCGATTATTATGCGAGAAATGGCAATTTTTAGAGAGTTAAGTACATTTAAGAAGAATGAAAGTTTTAACATGGTTGTCAATACCGCTAATCGCAGCGATGAAAGTAAATTTCACACATTATTTTTATGTAAATACATAGTATTTCAACACTGGCGAATCTATAATGCTTTTGAACGGAAAATTTGTTGTTATTCGGTGTACATGAACATCATAGATTTAGTGCTAAGCCAATGAAGTCGGCGAACCTCGTCTTCAGCTGATCACTTTACTTAACCAAGGATAAATAGGATACCACAGGAGAAGCGTTTCGCGAATGATTTGCGTAGTTTTTCACATAATTATCAACAGCTCAAATTAAATGCTCTCGAGGCTGAAAATCATCGGCGTAATTTGGTCTTTCAGAGATAAATTGACAGCGTAAATTCACCTGTCAGTCTTGATAAGAGCCGTGCTTAACAGGGGTTTCTTCACTTAATTCTTGTAAATACACGAGGCCCATGATTGAGTGAGGGTAGATTAAGCAGAGTTTCACGCCAATTATTGCGGTATAGCGGCAATTTTCACAAACTTGTTTTTTTCCCCTAGCCCACACGAGAATTGGGGAAGGGGGGGGGGGGGTTATTAGAGAAGTTGCATGGATAAATTAGGAGGAGAGAGAACCAGAGAGAGCCAGAGACAGAGAAAAGAATTGAGAGAGCCGGAGAGAGAGAAGAGAGAGAGAGAGAGAGAGAGAGAGAGAGAGAGAGAGAGAGAGAACAAGCAATTCTTAGAGACAGAGAGTTGGAGAGAGGGACATAGAAAATGTGTGTGTGTGTGGGGGGGGGGGGGGGGGGGGGGGGGGGGGGGAGGCAGAAAATGTGTGTGTGTGTGGGGGGGGGGGGAGGGGGGTTGTATGCGTGTGAGGAAGAAGCGCCATGTGGGATGGACGCAGAGATCTAGAATGGGGGCCGCCCCCTAAGCAGCGCTAATGAGGCTATCATTGAGCAACCGTCTTAATTAACCGTGGACATTTCCTCTCGATTACCCACTGGCCTGATGCCCTAGAGTCTCACCGCGCTCCTGCCGAGCCCAACCCGCATGTTGGTAGACGTGGTTTTCCGCTTCCATCTCTGCATTTAAGTAAACTGGATCTCCTAAATCTCCGAAGGCCCGCTCGCCTCGCACTTTCCAGGTTCCTCCATTTAATGAAGCCATTGGCGAGGAAGGAGTGAAGTCTCTGTGCCCAGCCCCTGTTGTCAGGTGTCAGCAGGGAACCTTCTTTGCCCATTCTCTTCGGGGGATCATTGATTTCGCCGTCCCTTCCTCCTGCTGACGGGCTCTTAGTGTTTCTGCCCAGGTGGTTTCCGAACAATGCTCTCCCCAAAAGCTAATGAATCTGAATTGAGTGCAAAGGAAGGGACTAGAGTCGAGTGGGATAGTAAGAAACAGTGCTTCCCTTTGCTATAGTCATAGCCGAGTAGAATACAATAGAAGGCCTGGTGTTATAATAATATAATACATTAGTGAATTAAATTTCTCCACTAAAAGTGTAATGCTACCAAGTTGAAAGTGGTTGGTTGTCGTCTATAGATTTTTTAGAGAGAGGCAAAGAGATATATAAATAGAATGACAAATAGATAAAGAGGCAGAGAGAGTCTGATAGAGAGGCTGGGAGAGATTGAGAGGGAGAGATAGACTGAAAGAGAGAATGTACTTTATATCACTGAAAAACTCATTTTTTTCTAAAATGTGTGAAGAAAAAAATGTAACTCTAGGACAGTTAAAAAAAGAATATACCGGTTTCAATGTTGGTTCAAATATGCAGCTGATACATTGTGGCAACTTTTGAAACTGGCTAGAAAAGTGAAGCTTTCTCTTGAGCAAATTTCAGCAAAACGATTTTGGAAAGCACACATTATGACTGTTTCTAGTTTATCGTTGCAATTTTTTTGGAAAGTCCCAAGACTACTCGAATTTACCCCTTTTGTTGACTTGAGTGGGACCCACTTCATATTTTTGAACAAGCGCTCCGACTTTTTAATGCAGTTGTGGCATCCTCGTCGCTCGCACCCATTGCATTGTGCGTGTACCATATACCCGAGTGTTAACATCCGAACTCCCACCTTTTGAGAGTCACTGAAAGAGGAGACAAAACTTTTCTGTTGGGATCCCTACCCACAAGCAAGATATGAAGCCACATTTCCATGGACGGATCTTGTTAAAGACAAGTGTAGAGACACAGCAGGGCTCGGCTTAAGTTAGTCATGGAGTGTCGGGGAAGGAACTGGTCGCTGTAATTGAAGGTATCGCTCACGGCTCTTTTGCTAGAACGCCCGTCGTGCATTCTGATGACACGGGCAGATTGAAGTGAC
>RQTK01000152.1:475931-483431 GCA_003991915.1 Elysia chlorotica | reverse complement strand
CCGCACAGGCCGCCGCGGCCTATAATGTTCGGTGGGTGCACGAATGTTTGTGTTTTTATTTGTTTGCTGCTTAGCGTCCAACTTCAGCGCTATGTAGGCTATATTGTAAACTGGTCCCAAGACTAAAATCTGACAATTTTACGTGCTGTTGCTCGGGCATTTACTAATGAGTATCAAGTAAATACGCCCTGAGTATCGGCGCAGAGAAGAGGCATGCGCGCTCTTTGGTCGGAGAATGCGTATCTCGGTATCTCTCTCCGAGTGTAACATCTACTAAGTCTTTAAAAAAAAATCCCATATGGCCAAGGATATCCCAGAGTGGGATACCCGGAACTTGGCTGGTCACATTACACATGAAGGTTCCTGAGCAAAAGTCGAACCCCGGACCTCCTGCACCGGATGCCGACGCTTTAACACCCCCCCCCCACACACACACATCCACCACACCACCTTTCCCAAGAGATGCAAGACATTAGGTTAAGATAGGACGAAATAATGCCTGCTACAACTGATAATTTGACGTAAGAAACTGGTTGACTAAAAAAAATGTGTATGTTGTTGCCAGTTCTAATGATTATCAGCTCTATAGAAAGAAAGATAATTAGGCACCATTCTCAACAGGGAGAGAGACACACACACACACACATACAGAGGGATAGAGAGAGTGAGGGAGAAAGATATGAGAAAGATAAAAGAGAGATAGTAGATTTCCAGTAGATAATGTGTGCTTTTTAACTGTTTAATCCCAAACTATCCATTGTCTTGTCCCCCCAGGTCCCCGTTTGGTGGGATGCTCCCCAGCTACGTACTCGCCGCGGCTAACGGACTGTCCAGCCCGCCTGGAGGTATGGGCATGCTGCCCCATGTGGGCAGTCTCCCAGCAGCCATGTCCCCGCGCCTGGCCGCGCCCAGCGTCCTGTACGACTCAGACCTGCGGAGCCGCGGTGCTAGCGGAGGAGATGTTGGCGCAGCTAGCGGAACAGACGGCCGAGTATCTTCATCTTTGTCTAGCACGAGCTCCCAGAGCGTCGCAAGCGTGGAGTCTCTCAGAGCAAAAGCTAAGGAACATTCGGCAGAGCTTGGCGTGCAGCAGTTTCACGAGAGGAGTCTGGCTGTTTGAAGTTTCGTTTGGATGAACTCCAAATATTTGACAATGAGCAAGTTAAGGCCTGAACCAGCAATCAATGGCTTAATAGGTCTGATGGACACACACGAAACCCACTCGATTTATGTAGCCACACTACAGCGACATGTTTAGCTGTAGTATGAATCTTTTCGATGGCTGCCTATAATTCGGTGCAAACATGATCGATCAGAAAGACAGAAAGCACACACTGTTTCTTTGCGAACATACAATTTCCTGTTTGCAGTTGTTTGTTTTCTGTTTTTTTGTTTAATGAACTTCAGATCTGATATATAAATATTGAGCACTTTAAACAACAACCAAGAAGAAACATACTCTAATAGCTGAAATGGGGGAAGAATGAAGTAATAAAAAAGAAACAATAGTTTTTCTGTTATGCTAGCAACAACATGATAATTATCTAATAAATGGAGTCTAGTGGTTAAAGCGAATTTCTCCGATGTAGGAGGTCCGTGATTTGAGCCCTGCTATAGCTGCTGCTTATTATCGATGTGCTGGGATCGGTGTCAGTATAATGTGACAAGCCAAGTCAAGGTAACCTGCTCTAAGATTCCGTTGCCTATAGCAACTTTCTTGAGAACTAGGAGACGTTAAATGAGGAGATAGCTTCGTTACCTCCGAACAGAAATCACTTTTAGACGCAGGACAAATCTTTTCTATGGCTGCCTCTAGTTCGGTGTAACAGAGTTAAGCATCAGCATATACCTCTACCTGAATATTTTGTGTATTCTATGCTACCGGCGCATTGAAGTTTTCTCCTTTGTTTGAGCAGTTTCCTTTTTTCTTTATCTTGATCATTAATGAAGAATATGCCTGTACAAAATGACACTATTTTGAAAAATATGTAAGTATCAAACTGAAAGAAGACAAATAAATCAACCAAAATGCTGAATGCCAAAAATGTATTATTTGTTTTATTTATCTTTATAAAACTAGTGTGTTCTACTGTTGTTCATAAAAAAATGGCCGTTTTGTGTAGTATCACTATTTTACATTTTTAGTTGTTTGTAATCGCGTTGCCTCTCTGACTCTTTGACTTGGAAGCTATCAATTCCCTTGCTCCATAAACTGACATCATTGCATCATTGAATTACTTGCAAGAATGAAGTTACAAATCTTCATTTTTATAAAACTGCTTGGATCAAGAGAGAGAGGGAGACAGACAGACAGACAGACAGATATACAGACAGGCAGATAGAAAAGACCAACAAGACAAAGAGAAAGTGTTTACTTTTTTTTTAGTTAATTGGTAAGTTTATTTTGGTTTGGGGGGGGGGGGGCAAAACAAAATAGGTAGATTTCATTTTAGATAAATTGAAAATAAAAGGTACATTACACTTTCAGAAAAACACAGTTCTTCTCTTAAAACTCCCCACGAGCAAAAAGCCACATTTTATTACTTTAATGCAAAAAGTCTTGACGTTTGCCTTTTCCCTCGATGAATCAGTTACAATAAAAGATTAAACCGGCTCGAAATCTGGTCCTTATGACACGTACTCGATTCCTGTGATTTACAAAAAAAAAAGAAAAAATAGAATCGAACAAAACTATTTGAGTTACATTCTGAACTCATTCTCCGCTCTCTGGCGTGTGGTTTACGTTTAGAGGGACGAATTTGACAAAATATAAGAAGGGGAAAAAGATAAAATATGGTTCAAGGTGAGGGCTGAGGATATGAATGAGTAGAGGTATTGATTTCTGCTGGATGGGTTGGCTTATCTGAAATTTAAAAAAAAAAGAATGATCGCTCATCCATCACCGGCATACTTTTCTTGCATTCTCTCAAGGTGCAACTTGTCTGATCTTCATCTCCGAGAACGTCGCTGACTTGGAGTCGGTCAGTGTTCTCCACATGAGACCGTGGTGAGCGGTGATGGACATCCACTTTCCGTTGAGATTGGAGTCGTGACAATTGATGTACCACCAGGCTCCCTCGAAGGTGCTGGCACAGTTGCGGCTATCGCTCTCGTCGTTGTCTTTGTCCTTGGTGGTGAACGGGTGGCCGTCGTGGCGGGACAGAGAGTCCCCCGCGGTTCCGCTGTAGGTGCCAATATGGAGCTTGTAGTTGCTGTCCTCATCACCAAGAGAGAAGTCTTTGTAGTTTGCTTCACGCGTGTCCCCTTTGTACTTCACCTCTACGTTGAGCTCCCATGATCCACTGCTAGTTAGGGCATGAATATTGTCATTTCCTAACCAAAAATCTGTATCAAGAGAGCCAAATCCTTCTTTATAGTCTTCCCAGCCTAGGAAGAAATCTGTATCGCCCGTCGCGCGGTGCTGGATGACAATCCAACCGCCCCCGTCCGAGATCATGTCGCAGAGATAGGGAACTTGCAAAAGGCCATCTTCAACAGGCTCTATTTCCACATACTTTTCACCCTTGTACTTCAGTCCTTCATTCTTTTTGCACACTTTGGGCGATTCGGTAATAATATCTCCCCCAAGGTTTCCAGGTGCACTGACAAGCTTCGGGGGAAAACTTGGTGTCATCGACAAGCTGCTGTTAATGCTTTCTTCTAAAGACTGGAGAAAGGTATTGAAGCTATCATTTATCTCAATCATTTGATCTTCCACTACTCTGTTCAAAGCTTGACTACCGTTGGAAATTTCATTGATATCTGCCGTTAAATTTTCAGTAATGAATTGATAAATTTTTTCACATGTCTGAGTTTTTGTGTTGCTCGTTGCCAACGAGGAGAGTAAATCTGTTTTGTCTTCCAAAATATGCTCAAGCCTTCTGGTACTCTCTAGAAATTCAAGAAGAGTTTTATTGTTGTGCAGGATGTCGACTGGTTTGCTCTGGGAGAAATCTCTACTTGGAGAGTTTATCTTCGATTCAAATTCCCACATCCTATCGTTAATCTTTTGAAAACCATCATTTATCTTGTCCTCGAGCCGATGCTCAAGCACATTGAGCTGATTTTCCAGAACTTGCTGGGATCTTTCCACTAGTGCCGCTTTAACAGATATCTGCTGAACCAGAGAAAGAAGTTGAAGTGACGTTGATGTTGAAATTCTTCGTAGATCTTCCTTCTCTTTCGGTTGCTGCACTAATTGCGCGGTAGCAACTCTTCTCTTCCCTGAAAATCAACTCCTTCAGCCTGACAAAGGAATTCTGATTCACAATCCACAGCCTTTCTCACCTGCAAGCGCAGCATAGCATACCCGGCCTCCAAATGACCGTAGCCCTTGATTCCGTCTACAACTTGCTGATATTTTGGTTTATTGGTTTTTACAGCGGCAATCTGACTCAGTACGTGGTCAGCATTGCCGTTCTTTGTATCTGAGACTTTCTGGAAGACAACCAAACTTGAAATTGTTTTAAAGGAAAGCACGGATTCTTCGTTTGAGGATATTTTCACCTGACAAAACAAAACGGCACAGGTCGAGCTGCCATCTGCTAGATCTTGCGTGTCTCGAGTGAGAGAAAACTGTAAACCTGTGAAATAATGAGAATTTTTTTTCAAAACTCGATAGATATTAACTTAAGGTAGATTCAAAATACTGAAATTGCAACCCTTTGGAAATAGGGAGATACTTACCAAAAAGATATTTAAAATGTTATTGAACAATGTAGTTGTCTACTATTTAAAAATGTGTCCGCTTTTCATTATGACCATTAATGCTATGTACTACCCATAAATTTAACATTTAAAAACAACCGTTGTTTGTGAACCCCCCTAGAACTACTTTTGCACCAACTTTCATTTTTCTGGACAAATTGTTACTTTGAGCTCTTTTGAATAATTAAACAGATCATTATGTCATTGAGTTGTATGGTATTGTTTTTCAGTGAACTCTCCTTTTCAATCTTTTTTTTTTTATAAGTTAGAATGGGAGGTCAATTTTATTTTTCAGTCGGTTTAAGATTGAGATCCCAGCATCAACTTTCTACGTTGGGAAAACATTTTCTGCGCATGATCATTTTCTTAGCGAAGTAAAAAGATTTGAAGGGAGACAGAAACGGTGGATGGTATACTTTTAGTTACAGACAAGAGCATCTTTAGTGCCCGGTATGGCAGATTAAAATAATATATCAGAGAATCACAATACCATTAACGCAATTACATCTTCTGATTAAATGAAAATCTTTTTCAACACATGGAAGCTATTTTGTATGCTTATGCATGCAGGAAAAAAGATACATGTATATTAAGCGATTCAGGAACAATAAAAACAAAATGTCATTAAATAGGTGATGTATAAAAAAAAACACCTTTTGTTAAATAAGTTTTGTGGCAAAAGATATACGGAAACCAAGAAGAAAACAAAAAGACTAAGAAAAACAAAAGGCCAAAGATAGGTTGTATGAAATTCTACAAAGCGTATTTCCGTGTATGATACCCCTTCTACTTTTATTGTAGTCTTGCCAATTTAATTATGGGTATTTCACTAATATTGCACTTTTTCTTTTCATTGTAGTAAACCCAAAAGTAAACATATGTTCAGATGCGAGGAGGGCAATTTTGCGATCTTCTGAATCGTGTCCATTTAGAGGAAAGGTTCAAGCATTCACGGATATAACAAAAGAGAATGAAATTCAACGCTCTTCTGTGAAAATAAGTATATGTTATATTTTATGTCATCAAAATCGAATAGACTATTAGCCTGATAGGGCATACACATTCAGTATCTGGGTTACATGTATTACAATTGTATCAATTATACTTGAATTGGTGGACATTAAGTTTTGGGTTACATATTCCTGTAAAGAATCATAACTATCGGCACCTTTGAAGATAAAAAGATCTGAGTTTTGGTCACCCTTCAAAAGGCAAAAAATTAATATAGTCAGTAGCATATCGAAAAAGAATAGTTTTTAAATCCATCTTCTCAGAACAAAAGGGATTTAATATCGGAACGGTGTCATTAAGTTCTGTTATTGTTTCTTTTCTTCTTCTTTTTTTTTTTTTTAAAGATAAATGGTGTTTACATTAATGCGATAGAATTAACGATGGCTCTTCTGTATTTGTATGTTTGTTGCTTATCAACACTTTACCATTCTCTTATGATTTATTAAACGGCGACAAAGTATTAGCTTCGTCAACAATATAGTTGACCATTGGGTATTGATCCGCAGTGAGGATTTTTCAGGCATCTTGCATACTTTTTACAAGTTTTGGCCTCGATTTTTGACCCGCACATTGAATGGACTGGCTTAACATTTCCGGTGACCATAACATCATGTCAAAGTTATGAATGCTCTCTATTCGGTCCAATGTCTTATTGGGCCTTAAAACGTTTGCGCCATCCCGATAACAATAACGCCGTTCCAATTCATCGTTGCCGCCTGCCTAATGATTGGGGCAACGCAGAACGCATTTTAAAGATGGTAAATATTTAAAAAAATATATTTAGTCTTCAGTCTATATTTTACAATAGTGGGTATAGATAATTATACGTACCATCGCTTTTGATTACCAAGGCACTGAGACCGACCAGGAACCAAAAATACTTCATCTTGCCGTTAGTAAGGTATGCTCAGACAGAATCCTGCAGCCACTGGCACTCAGATGCTATGGGTCCTCTTCTGCTTACTGGTAGAAGGCGGCAGGACCTGCTATATATTACAGGAAACTCAGAAAACAGAGGCTGGACAGATGCCAACGTCCGCGATATGACGGGTGTTTTGTTTCAAGTGCATTTGGACCGAAGTCCTGCTCGCGCCGCACATGCTTGGAGAACTCTCGGTGAGCTAATTTGTTTACAGAACGAGATGTCGAGCTTAGACAGCCATGTCATTACCTCTTATCACGAAAAAAACGATCGCGTTTCGAACCAGGATTTACTTTGCATTTCTGACCAGTATTTGGTATTCGTTATTAAGTTCTTCATTATGATTATCAAGGATGTACAAAGGGGCTTCATAGAACAATGCAGCTTTGAACACTGTAACGTATATAATCTGTTTCGCAAGACAAGGCTCATGAAGATAAGCTAATTCAAATTAAACTATGTAAGTCCTTGTTAAACCCCAAACAGTTGTGGGTTTTCAAATATTCTGCCTTCCAAATAATAAAAAAGCCTTCAATACTTTATACGATGGGAGACAAGGTAGACGTTTACACAAGACGTTTGAATTTCACTCCATCAAAAGATAATAATCATAAAAATAACGTTTGAAATGATTCTCAATATCACGTAACCGACTCTATACTTCTCTATCATTATTCAATATCCCATGGTCCTTCATTTATCGCCCCCAAACAAAAAGCTACAGGAAAAAAAGACATGCTCTATTTCTCTCTCTCTCTCTCTCTCTCTCTCTCTCTCTCTCTCTCTCTCTCTCTCTCTCTCTCTCTCTCTCTCTCTCTCTCTCTCTCTCTCTCTCTCTCTCTCTCTCTCTCTCTCTCTCT